>JANBOH010000077.1:0-56287 GCA_027478445.1 Coemansia asiatica
ATCAGCATTGGAATTGGAATTGCGCTTTGCATTCTGCGACATACGACTAAATGGACTGCTGGCTACAGTGAGTTTATCAGATATATGCATTGGGTTATCCGTTCCTGATTGTGGATACTGCTTGCCAAGCATCGGCGGACCATTGACAAAAGAGACCATTGACGAGTCATCTGAGAACCCATGCTCGTCAAAGCTGTCGCTGAGGCTATTGGAAGATACCTCGGAAACCATCTCGGACCATCCATCATATTCATCGGCTGCCTCTCCTGCATGGATTTCGCGAATAGACGACGGATAACTATGGCTATCGATATCATCCTTGATATCATCATAGTCATTGTCATCAGTTTCAGCGTCCTCTTCTTGCTCCGCTTCATCTTGTAGGCTGTGTCCATGCTTGCCATCACTGCTGATGTCCCGATCGTCTTATTTCAAGTACTCCACAACGTCACCATACTCGCTGCAATCCGGGTCCTCATTTTCTCTATTTGCTTGGAGATCCGACTCGTTTTCTTCATAGAATACAGCGCTCATCTCGCGACCAATAGAGTATTAAGAAAAAAACTCAGATCAGATAATCAATTCTAGGCATGGCAAGCTTGACGCTGAGGTCTGGCAGGTTAAGAGTGGGCTCTACATACACAGTGACCTTGTCGAAAACTCGTATCGTTTGCTGGATGTGCTCACTTGAGGAGTGAAGAGCCAAGCCGATCTTGCTATGGCCGTGGCTGGTGATGGCCAGAGCAGCCATCTGTTCGACAAGATTGCAGCTGCCACTGCTGCTAGAGTCAGCCTTCCAATACAAGGTCAGTGCAGCTGGATCGACTAGCCACATATCCAGCTTCCATTCGCGAGAATCGGTTGACTGGACCTGGTTATGTCTGTCAGCCATGCGGTCCATAAATATAGTGGATTCAATGCCAAACATCGGGAGCACAACGACAAAGCAGTCCTGGCGGATCTTTGTTACCACGGCGCCAGTGAAAATGCCAGAGGTTCCAGCGCGACGGGTTGTTTGTGCCAGGTAGCTGACGGCAAATAGTTTCAAACTGGCATCCTGGGCCTTTTTCGCAGCGTCCTTGCGCAAGTTGCATCTGTGAGCGATCTTGGAAATTTCGCTGGACTGCGGCACAAGCTCCAATCCAAAGCTGCTGCTGCTGCCGATGCTGCCGCCGCCACCATGAGTCAGAGAGCCAGTGGCCGGTGTGCGCGGGAAAAACTGCGACCAGCGCTTTGGCAGCAATGGGTGAGCAGACGATAAATGGCAGCCATCCTTCGCCAGCGAGGCCTCGAGGGTTCTGTGCACAATGACATCGGCATAGCGGCGAATGGGGCTGGTAAAATGCGTGTAAAGGGGTACATTGAGCGCATAGTGAGCGTAGCCAGACTTGTCATTGATAGCGTGGGTCGAGAAATACGCAGCACGCTGCATTGGCGCAGTAAGAATGCTTTCGACAGTAAAGCGAATGTCGGGGTCATCTATATTGTTCAGCGAAGCCTGGATAGAACAAGAGGACGAAGAGTCGATATCGATGCCAGAGTGGCGAAGCTGCTCGCAGGTCTCGTCCAGGCGACGGGCAAGCGGTGGCGAGTGGCGGCGTAAAAGCGAGGCATCAGGAAACGAGGCTTCGATCCGTGCAGCGACGCTCATGTTTGCCAGCAGCATAAACTCCTCGATCAGACGGTTGCTATCTTTGATCGGATATGGCTTGCAGCTTTTTGGGTTGCCTGCGTCGTCTAGCTCGAAGCTCAGCTTGATGCTGCTCAAAGACAGAGCGCCGCTGGCAAATCTGCGGTTGCGCATAATGACCGAGAGGTGGTAAAACCAGCGGATGCACTGCTCGATCTGCCGTTTTCTCGAGTCAGTTGCAGGGACGGGCTTGTTGCTTCTGCTGAGCTGGAAGCAGGAAATGTCTTCTGGGAGATAAGCGCCGTCGATGACCTTCTGAGCATCGTCGTAGGACAGCTTGCATGCAGAGTTGATGACTGTGCGGCCGAACCAGGTCGAGAGCACGGTTGCCGAGTTTGGGTCCATCTCCCACATGACGCTAAAGGCAAGTCGGTCGACACCGGCATTGAGGCTGCACAGGTCCTCGCAGAGCATGGCGGGCAGCATGGGGATGGCCTTCTGCACCATGTACGTGGTCGTAGCGCGCTGGCGAGCCTCTAGATCGAGTGCGGTGTCTGGGCGCACAAAGTACGAGACGTCGGCAATGTGCACGCCAACGAGCACATTTCCATTGGGAAGCGGCTCGCAGCTGACAGCGTCGTCGAGGTCGCGAGCCGTGGGCGGGTCGATGGTGAAGATGCAGGCCCTGCGGAGATCGGTGCGGCGTCTGAGCTCGCGTGCGGGGATGCGCCAGGGAGTTTGGGGAAGGCAGCGGAGGACGGCTGGGGAGAATGGCTCGGTGCAGACGCCGTTTTCCTCGAGAATCAGACGAGTCTCGATATCGAGCGGGCCTCTCTTGCCCAGGTCGCTGACAAAGCACGCAGTGGGCACAGGGTCGCAGATTTCCCACTTGAGCAGACGCACCGTGCAGCAGCGCTTGCTCTTGGACGCAAACAGGCGCTTGGGCACGTCGCTTGCGGCCAGAGCCATGAAGGGCAGAGCCTGGTTGAGCGGCTTAAACCACAGAGTCGATGGATCAAGCGACCTGACAAATGTCGCGTGCTTTTTGACTGATGAAGGAGGGCTGGTGTTGATTGTGCCTGTAAAGCAGCGATCGTCGTTTGCGCGCAAAACAGCAGCTACAGCGCCAAATAGCTCAGGCATCCGTGACTTTGAAGAATCTTGCGTATCAGCGCTAAAAGAGCCTGTCGAGGCAGCAGAGCCGGGCGGCGTAGTGGCATCGCTGCTGGTGTTGCTGCCAAGCCGGGAGGCCATATGCTCGAGTCGAGCGCGTCTTTGGGCCCGCATATCGTCATGGTGCTTGTCTTCCATCATGCGGTGCATGCGGTACGAGTTACGTGCCTGTGCCTTGTTGAGGATGCGCACAGCGACGATATCGCCGTTGATAGCGCGGTTGCGGTCGATGTCGCCGCAGACGTAGATGTCGTTGCCGCTGCCAACGTCAAATTCAGCGAGCTGCGGATAGCGGCGCACTGCGGCAGCGCTGGGAGTCTCGTCTAGCGACACATATGCGTCGCTGCGGTTCTTGGGGTTGGAGCGAAGCACGCCACGCACAAGCTGGCCCGAGGCAAAACCAGCTGCAAGCTGATCGGCGTCGACGTAGGCTGCGTAAATAGATGGAAGGCTAGGAGGGTGGGTGCCAGTCTCTGCAGCGCTTGGCTCGAGCGAAGCACTAGTAGCAGGCTTCTTTCTGCGTGTCTTTCCTGGGGTCTTGATCTGACGCTCGCTGTCGGGATTAGCAGTGATTGCATTTGCGGTCTGCCGATGATGTGCGTGGCGCTGCTTTGGCTTGGGCTTTGATTTTGGTTCTGGCGCAGCTGCGCTAGCTGGCACGGGCATTGCGTGTCCCAGGAGACATGCATCAGCTGTCTGTCCGCTGGCAGAGCTGCGCCTATGTGTGCGAGTGCGAGTGCGTGACGTTGATGGATGCTGCTGCTGCGGTTTGTGGTGCTTGCGGGAGCCGTTTGCAGCGATCTGACCAGGTGCAGAAGCAGACTCAGTTTTCGGATGGTCCATGATGATCTGGCAGACAACGCGCAAAGAGAAAGCTGAAAATATATGCGAATAAAAGTCACAAAAAAAGATCGAAGAACCAAAAAAGCGAAATTCAGGTGAAATAAGTGCGAAATAAAAGGGTGACTTTGGAAACAAGAGTGGTGAAAAGGGGATCAGGCTTTTGTAGCATGCAAAATGGGCATGGCATAATACGGCATGGGCGAGTTAGTGGGGGAAAGAATATGACCTGCAAATTCAGACACTTGGGTCGTGTTGCTCCTTTTTTTCCCTTTCCTTTGCATTCCACTTTGTATAGATTCCATTATTTTTTATTTGTCATTTACGATTGCGCGCTTTCGGCCTCGCTTGTTTACTAGTTTATTTACTTTTTGCCTGCAACAAATTCTATCCACCGCGCGCAGCAAAATAAAAAACAACAGCACAAAATCACGGCACGTTCGAAATGCAGGGCGACGACGACACAGAGTCGGAGTCGGCTCTGCCAAAGACGCTGGCAGAGCGCATCGCGATGTTGGGGCTGGACAAACCAAGTGGCAGCGGTAACGGTAATGGCAGCAGAGAGTCCTTGTACCGAGAGAGGCCGCGGCCGGCACTTGCAGCCAAGCCGCCAGCGCTGCGGGCAGCGGGATCGGCAGGCGGGCTGAGGATAAGCGGAGCCGACGTGCAGCCACAGCAACAGCAACAGCCACAGGCGTCGGAGTCCGAGTCTGAGGAGTCGGTTTTTTCAGCAACTAGCGTGCGCGACCGCATCCAGAGCCTGTATCTGTCAAACAGCGACGTCGCAGCCAATCCCTTTGCCAGCCCAGAGCTCGCAGGCGGTTTAGACGAGACGCCCGTCAGCCCCATGGCCGCAATGCCCCCAGCAGCCATTGCGTCTTTTGGTCGACGAGCAACAGATGCCTCGGTGCGCTCGTCACAGTCGATGCCGCCTCAGTCACAATCGCAGCACAGACTCAGTCGATTACCGCCGCCGCCGCCGCCGCCTCCACCGCCAAAGCCCGCAGGCATCGCCGGGTCGCGGTCTCCAACTGCGATCGGCAGCCATTTTGCAGGCGCGAGAGGCTCGTCTCTCCCGCCGCCGCCACCACCACCACCACCACCGCCTGCTCCAGCGAATGGGTCTGCCACGAAGCGAATAGGCCTTCCACCACCACCACCTCCTCCTCCCCCGCCGGTGCCTCCGATTTCCACAGCGTCTGCCACGCTGAGCAGGGCGCACACGCAGATACGGTCGACGCGCTCAGCTCTTGACTTTAGCAGCGACGTGGCGATGCGGCCGATCGTGCTGAGCTTTGCAGCCAGCAACCGGCGTCCACCATCGCTGGGCGCGCCGCCGTTCCTCAGCCTCGATGGCGCATCGGGCGCAGCAGGCAGCGGATCGGTGGTGTCGTGCATGGGCGGCGCATATGCAGTGGTGGTCAGCCAGGCGCGGCTGGTGTGCACGCGCATCGAGACGGGCGAAGTATGTGCGCTGCACAACGCGCCTGGCCCCGACGAGCGCTTTACAAGCGTGGCGCCCGTGCAGGCCGGTGGCGACGTGCAGGCCGAGTGTGCGCGTGTGTGGGCGAGCACGTCGGCAGGCCGCGTGGTCGTAGCAAACACGCACAGCGCCGGAGCGTACACGGAGGCGCTGGCAGTCGGCGGCGTCAGCGCTGGCATCGCGTGCCTGCTGGCTGGCGGCGTGGGCGAGATCTGGACGATGCGCGAGGACGGGTCGTGCGAGGTGTGGCGCGACCGCAGCGCTGGAGGCGGCGGTGGCCCCGATGTGCAGGCTGCTGCTGCTGCTGCGCTGACGCCGCTGCGGCGCTTCTCGCTGGGTCCCGAGTTGTCAGCCATGCGCCGTCCGCCGTCTGCGCGCACCGCTGCCACTTTGTACGGCCGCGAGCTGTGGGTCGCTGGCACCCGCGGCGTGTGGGTGTTTGACACCATGCGCACAGGCAGCACCGGCGCCGCGCACACCGTGGCCCAGGCGTCGCTAGCTGCGGGCGACGCTGCGCTGACGTGCCTGGCGTCCAACGTGGCCTTTCTCAGCGAGGCGCACGTGGCAGCGCGCGGCCTGGTCTTTGGCGGCACCGACGACGGCCACCTGGTCGTGTGGCGCGCTGCGTCCTATGCCCGGTGGCGGACCCTGGATTTCAGCGACGGCCGCGCCGACTGCCGCGTCACGGCTGTTGCATGCGCGTCGGCGCGGTGGCTGTGGGTGGGCTTTGCCACTGGGCGCCTGGCCGTGGTCGATATTGGCTCCGACGACGCCGCGCAGTGGGCCGTGGCCAAGGCCTGGATGCCCGCTGAAAGCGCCGTCGCTGCGCTGCACGTCGACTGGACGCCCATGCTGACGCCGCGTGCGCGCGTGCAGGTGGCCAGCGTTCACGCAAACGGCTCGCTCTTCTACTGGGACGGCGCCCTGACCCTGGACCACCAATCTGCTGCGCTTAGATTGCGCACGCGCGATTTTGCCACGTCGCGCGACCTGGCCGTGCACGTGCACTCGTGGAACGCCGGCGCAGTCAAGCCAGAGACGCTGGGCGCTGATCTTGTGCGCTGGCTCAATGCCGACGGCAGCCTGCCAGCTCCCGACATCGTGGTGCTGGGCCTGCAGGAGGTCGTGGATTTGGAGTCAAAGACCCTGACTGCGCGGTCGCTCTGGCAGACGACCACTGCGAAAAACAAGATCCGCGGCGCCGACATCTCCAAGCGCTACGGCCGCTGGCGCTCAGCGCTGGAGTCTGCGTTGGCCCGCGGCGCTGCATTTGCCGAGCCCTTCCGCGTTATCGAGACTCAGAGCCTGGTGGGCCTGTTCATCTGCGTGCTGGCACGCGATGACGTTGTGCGCCGCGTACGTGCTGTCGACGTGGCCCATGTCAAGACCGGCATGGGCGGCCTGCATGGCAACAAGGGCGCCGTAGCCGTGCGGCTGGTCGTCGATGACTCGGCTCTGTGCTTTGTCAACGCTCACTTGGCTGCTGGCGAGTCGCCGCGCAACAACGCTGCTCGCGTGGCTCATTGCGCGTCGATCGTCCAGGGCCTGGCATTTTCTCGGCCTGTTCCCGAAATCGTATCTGCTACCGGGGCCCAGGGCCTGCCGCCAGAGCTGGCAAACGTTGCGCTGGACGCAATGGTCGATGGGGGCGACGGCACGCGCTTCTTCGACCACGCCATCTGTTTCTTCTCGGGCGACCTCAACTTTAGGCTGCGCATGGCCCGTGCGCTGGCCGAGCGCTGCATCGAGTCGGGCGACCTCGACCCGCTTCTGCGCAACGACCAGCTGCTGCCGCTCATTGCTGGCGAAAACACTTCACTGGCTGTGCCTGCTGTCCAGGAGCAGCCGCAGACAGAAACCCTGTACTCGGCCTTTTATGCCTCGGACTCGGACCCCGAGCCCGACGCCGAGGTGCCAGCCCAGGCATCGGCCACTGCGTCGGGCTCCACGGGCTTTGTTTTGCGCGCTTTCCGCGAAATGCCCATTACTTTCCGCCCGACTTACAAGTACGACGTCGGCACCGATCGCTACGATTCCAGCGAAAAGCGCCGCACGCCTGCCTGGTGCGACCGCGTGCTCTTTCGTCCCAGGGGCTTCAGGGATATTCAGCAGCCTGCGCATCCGTTCCAAGGCGAAGGCGACCTTCAGGGCCAGATTAATCCGCAGATATACCGCAGACAAGAGGACTGCAGGCTCAGCGACCACCGTCCAATCTCTGCCACATTTGCTGTCAAGATCAAATTGATCGATCGGGAGGCCCGCGCCAGAGTCGCTGCTGAGATCTGTGCGCAATACGAAAGCTCTGACGCTGTTGAGCTGGCTCGCATGGCTAAGCTTTTGTGGATTTCGCGACACACTGACAGCATGGCCAAAGCTGTCGAGTTTTTGGACCGCAGCAACGGCGATTTGCAGCTGGCCATCCACAATCTGTATCGGTAAACAATCAATTAATTAAAGCGACCTTTTTTTTCTTATAGATAATTTCCTTTTCCCTGTTTGTTTTTTTTTTCACATTAAAATTTTCTAATTGCTGTCGTCACCCATTTTTTCCTTTTTCCTTTTACATTTTTCACAATTTTATTTTATAATTTTTATAGCTAATGATGCAGGCTGCGTCTCAGAGCTCGAATGCTCACACACCGTCAGCAACTGCCGAAAACTCAGGCGAGCCAGCCTTGCTCCAGCTCAAGGAAATTCTGCGCGATGAGCTTATTTATACCCTAGACACGGTACGAATATACCACAATTAGAAAAATATGAAAAACGAATTATGTAAACGTATATGAATTGAAACCAAATATTTCCTTTTCTTTTCTTTTTTTTTTTGTTAGGTCCGAGGCGCAAAGTCGCTGGTGCTCGACAAGGACCTCGCAGGCGCGCTAAGCAACATCGTCGATTTTGCGGTTCTCAAGGACCACGGCGTCGAAAAGGTATTTCTTTTAGAACCCGGGCCACTAGCTACCGATCCCAGCGTACTTCCCACAGGCATCATCTACTTTGCACTACCGCATGTACATAAGATGAAGATAGTCGCTGAGCAAGTCCGCCAGCTGTCGATATCACCGGGTGCTGCTGGCACGAGACACGAGTTTTCCCTGCAACTGGTGCCTCGCAGAACACTTCTTTGCGAGCGCGTTCTCGAGGAAGAAGGTGTTTTAGGCGAGATCACGGTTTCAGAGTACAAAATGGATTTTATCCCACTGGAAAACGATCTTTTGTCGCTGGAGCTGCCTAATACGTTCAAGGAGCTGTATTTGGACGGCGACTTTTCAAGCATCCAGTGCGTTGCTAGGGCTATTATGCGGCTGCAGGGCATCTATGGATTTTTCCCGCGTATCATAGGCAAGGGCGATTATGCTGGTATCCTGGCTAACAGTCTCGCGAGGATGCGTGCAGAGATGCTTTCCTCTGGCTCCGCCGTCAAGGGATCTATTGCTGCTGCTGCTGGCAGCGGCTCCAGGGGCATTTCCCATGGAGGCGTCCTTGCCATGTCTAGCATTTTTGACTCGGTCGTTATTATTGATAGAGCTGTTGATCTGGTCACGCCCTTGCTGACACAGCTTACCTACGAAGGTCTGATAAGCGAGGTATTTGGCATTTCCAACGGATACGTGACCCTGCCCAGCAGTGTCCCAGCATCAAGCCCTGCTGCTGCCGATGGGCCATCTCCCTCCACTTCTTCGGCATCGGCATCGGCATCGGCATCAATCGGTGCCAGCGGTGCGCAGGCTGCCAAGCGCAAGCGACTAGCGCTTAATTCCCAGGACGACCTTATCTTCAAAGAGATCCGGGGCATGAATTTCTCAGCAGTCGGCTCCCTGCTCAGCAAGATGTCGCGCCAGCTGCAGGACACCTATGAGAGCCGGCACAAGGCCAAGACAGTCCAGGAAATCCGCATGTTTGTCGGAAAGCTCAGCAACCTGCAAGCCGAGCACCAGTCGCTCAAAACGCATGTCACGCTTGCTGAAACCATTGTTAAGCGCACACAGTCCGACGACTTTGACTCTTTGCTCGATATTGAGCAGACGCTGGTCAGTGGCTCGGATCTAAACAAGGACCAGCTGAATTATGTCGAAAAAATAATGGCGCTTGCTGATCCACTTGCCAGAGGACCTGGTGCTGCTGATCTTGCTGATACGCAAGCCAATGATAGCAGCCAGCTGCTGCAGGCAAAAAATTCTATTCACAAGGTTTTGCGCGTTCTCTGCCTCTATTCCCTTTGTCGTGGCCCAGCAAGCTTTAAGCAAAAGCTTTATGATGCCTGGTACGATGAAATACTCACGGCCTTTGGGCATCACCAGACAATCACCTTGGACAACCTTGCAAGAGTCGGTCTTTTGGTACCGCCAGCATTGGCTAGCAATCCCAGCAACAACAAAAACAACATCAGTAGCAATAGCGGTAGCACCAGCAAGCTGGCACCTGGAAATCTGGCCGATCTAGGCGATGGCGTAGATAATGGCGGTCTTCTCAACAAACTGATTCCATCTACAAAGCCACGCGCTCCAGCTCATACAAATTCCTTAAGCTTTCTACGCAAGTCGCTTAACCTAGTCGTCTCTGATGTCCGCGAATCAGATCCAGACGACGTATCCTATGTCTACTCTGGATATGCCCCACTTTCGATCCGTCTTCTGCAATGCCTTGTTCGCGACCCTGCTGTCTATTCTACGCCGACAGCTAGTCGCTACGCATCGCTGCTTCTGCGTCCATTGAACATGACGCTCCAGGCAGGCAGAATCTCCTCTGCACAGACTGCTCAGCAGATAGAGAACAACAACAATAGTAGCAGCAATAGTGTGCATCAGAATGTTGGCGGCGTAAAAAGCGGTTGGAGCGGATGGGAAGATATCTTGAACGAGCTTCCAGGCGAAAACGTCGATGTGCTGCAGTCGCCCAGTGATTCTGACTCGGACGCAGTCACTGCGGATGCTATGATCCGGAGACTGGGCGAAAAGGCGCCTGCAACCCTTGTTGTCTTTCTTGGAGGATGCACGCATACAGAGATCGCTGCCTTGCGTCTTCTGTCCCAGCAGCACAACCACAGATACATTGCGGCGACAACTCAGATTATCAACGGCAACTCGTTCGTGGACCCACTTATCCAGCACCAAATGTAGAATAAATATATATATATATATATATAAAAAACAAATTCTTTATTATTTTGTAAACAAAGATGTCACAATTCCTGCAGCAATGGTTTCTCCACTCTTTCTCAGCATCACTCTACCCAGCTCCTTCGAGTCCTTGAACAACTCCAGACACACAGGCGTCTCTGCTCTTATCTCAACTCGAGCAGTTGCTCCCTTTCTTATTTGTCTTGGACGCTTCTTGACCACTTCGCCCGTGCGCTGATCAAATGTCTCGAGGATCTTATGAACGACGACAGGAACATTGAGACTCTGGATATGCATCAGCGCAGGGAAGCCATTGGTAATGGGCACCTGCGGGTCGAAAACTACCAGCTGGGCCTCAAAGCGAGACACTGCTTGAATCGGCTTGGCTGGCGGCCCTGCACAGACAACTGAGCCAACAGATAGCTGCTGAATGTCTATGTTCTGGATCATCAGAACCACAGAGTCGCCAGCAACGGCCCAGTCCTCGGTCACATAGTCGACATCGATCGACTTGATCACTCCTGTAGCGCCGCCAGGGACCAGAACCACTTGCTCGCCGATCTGGACATGGCCCTGAGCAATACGCCCGCTGACGCTAACGCTGTTGCTGCTTCCAACTGCTCCTCCCTTGAAAAAATCAGTCACCGCTAGTCTGAACGGCTTGTTCACTGGGCGCTCGGGCACGGTAAACGCGTCGATCAGATCAACCAGGCATGGGCCAGCTGCTCTAGAGCTGCTGCTGCTATTGCTGCTATTTCTGGCATCTGCAACCATAGCTGCAGAGTCATTGTCAAAGTACCACGAGGCAAGCTCTGCAGGTGCTGATAGCAGTCCATCGGCATCGATGCGGCTAACAAGGTTTATGCCCTTAAGCCCACTGACAGGCACAAACCTGACATCGTCCTTGAAATAGCCACAGCCTACCAAAAACGCAAGCAGTCTCTCTGTAATCTCCTCAAAGCGACTTTGGCTCCACCCAACGACATCCAGCTTGTTGACAGCAACAACAAGCTGTCTCACACCCAAAGATCTGATAAGAATAGCATGCTCCCTGGTTTGACCATTGCCGTCAAACCCTGACTCAAACTCGCCAGTCGACGCATCGACTACAAGGACAGCCACATCAGCACGGCTCGCGCCAGAGATCATGTTGGGCACAAAGTCCCTATGCCCCGGCGCATCCAGAAGAGTAAACTTGCGGTGCTTTGTCACAAAGGTGCTGGTGGCGATATCCATTGTCACGCCACGCGTTCTCTCTTCCTCCGTTTCGTCCAAAACCCAGGCAAAGGCAAATGACCCCTTTCCTATCTTTTCCGAATCCCGCTCAAACTTTTTCATTGTTCGCTCGTTGACCTGTCCCAGGGCGTACAGAAGATGTCCCATCAGCGTGCTCTTGCCTGCATCGACATGCCCAACCACTACTAGATTCAAAGTGTCGCGGTCCTTTTGGTACTTGGAATACTCTGCAACGACATCGATCCGTCTCTTTGACTTTACCAGCGGCACCACATCCTCAGACGGAGTGACTGTGCCAGTTCCTGGGCTGCTAACAGAGTCCAATCGCGACTGTGGCCTGCTTGTGTCGCTGCTGATCTTGAGCTGGTCAATGCCTTTGACAACAGATGCAGCCTGTGCCTTTTTAGGGGCAGCAGCTGGTGTCTCTACACAACAATTTAGAAGTAATGCAATTTCCTAAGTAAGCGAGTCTCTCAACATGAACACCAAATATACACATTTATTATATATGTGGGCCTGGCGGTGGAAACAAGTAGCGATCAAATGATTTTGGTAATATAATATAACCTTTGACTGGACCAGTAAACAATAAACAAATATAAGAGCTATAAAAACTAGTGAGTTTTTGGCCGGAGTGTCTGCAATCAATCGATAAATGTCTGCGAAATACATAAAAGAAAAAAATGAAAAAATGGCATTGCTTTCAGAACCACAGCAATTGCAAAATACACAAAGCAAAAAATCATATAATTAAAAGGATGCGCCTACAGCCCTACTTTGAGCAGCTAATACGCGATCGTCAGGACTAGGCGTGTCAAATGCAAATGGTTTGATACTCTTGCTGACAGCTGAATCTATATCTACATTCATAACCAGCTGGCGAATAAATGTCAGGTCTCCAGCAACAAGGCCCTTTGCCTCGCTGATTTGCTCGCTGCCAGAATTTGCAGAATCAACGAATATCTGGCTAATCTCCTTCTTTATGCTATCAACCACAGCAAAGTTGGGCTTGCTCAACGATCCTGTTTGCATTTTATTGTCATCGTCCAGTATAAATCTTGCTAGCGACGATGGCTCTGCGTCCTGCACAGTTGCTACTGCACAAGGCTTTAGAAAAGCGGGCTTTGCAGTTAAAACTGGCTTGCTTGTGGTCCCAGCAGACTGGGCCTTTTGGACTTTTGATTGGGAAGAAAGCTGAGAAAGGGATATGCTCTGCAGTGACCCAATACCACCAGCACCAAGCCTTGACATGGTACTGCTGCTGATTTTTGGCTGAGGTTGACGTGTTTTGAGAGCGGCTAGTGCCTTTCCAACAACATTTGATGTTTTAGCTGGGTCTTTGTCTGTAACGCTTGATCCTGTCTCTGGCGTTTTTGATCCAAAAGGTCTTGTGCTGCTAAGCGAGCCCAGTGATAGCCTGCTCAGCCCGCCATTAATACTTCTGCTGCCAGTGGTATTGGCTGGGGTAGTAAGCGCTCTAAGAGATGAGCTTCCAGAAGACCTGAGCGAGGCTAGACCAGGCTGAGTCGCAGAGGGTTTAGAGGTCAATCCGGCCAGAGATGGGGTTCTTTGCCTGGGATCTGTTTTTGCTGGCTGTTGTTGGCTATGTCGAATACGAGCTAATGGCGGGTTTCCAGTCCGATGGCGTGCGCTTTCTAGCAGTAATTGCTCCTGATTGTCTAGACTTTTGGTTTAGCCCATCAAGGAAAAGAAAAATGATAAGGACGGGCAAGGAGAATGAGGGTGGGGCAAGGGCCATTTTTGCGGATACATATAGAAAGGATATGATGGCATTTAATTGAGCATATATAGAATAGATAATACAAGAGAAAGGGGACATTTTTTCGGATATCATTTCTGCTTAAAAAAATATACTTACTCTTTGGCTTTAGCTTGTGCGTCTCTACATAAATTACACAGAAAAAAACCAAAGTTTCTATTTAGTATCAAGGCCTACTATAAATGCCAAATGTCCGACTTGAAGAGTTAATTATAAAATTCTAGATAATCAATGCTGCTTTTTAGATACTTACTAACAAGATATGCTATTGTCGCTGCTTGGTCAAAATAGTAATACCACAGAGACTCTTTGATTTCCTGGTCGTCGATGCCAGTGTTTGGGCCCAATTCCTTGCGAACCGCTTTCAAGCAGGTACTTAGTCTTTCTATAATTAATTGATATATTTACAAATACAAAAATCATCGTTCATGCTGTAGATATTAGCATTATTTTTTTTAACTGAAAAGCTAGTTTGTTCCAATAAAAGAAAGAGTGTGTGTGCTAATACATACCTTGGTCCTCTTCCGATATATCCTGCATCTCATCGTACAGAGCGCCATCTTCATCGTAAAACTCTATAATAAAGCCAATAGATATAAGTAGATAAGTTAAGCAAGTTGTCGAGCAATTATATGATATACGGAAATACAAAAAATATATATTTATGGAGACAATTGCTAGCGTCAATTGACATTAATAAAGAGACATACCGTCTTCGAGGTCAAGTTTTTTAACAGCTCTGTGTCTAGACATTGTAGAAGTATTAACAAAAAAAAGAGGTCAATTAAGAATAAAAAGAAATAAAAAACCAATTCGATATAAAATATGAAGAAGCAAAAGGTGTTTTACAAAAAGCGCACAAGCTTTTTCTTTTAGATGATCTTTTGCCCCTACCAAATTTTATGAAAAAGAAAAACGCCAGAGCAGTGTCACGTGCCAAATCAAAGTAAAATTTACGACCCATAAAGCACTGCATTAAAATGACAATGGTGATTATAACAAAAACAATTTTTTTGTAGAGCAACCTGAAAGCTTGTTTACTATTTTAAAAGCCGTTGTATTTTTTTTTTTTTTTACTAAACGCTGAACATTTAACTTTTTATTCAAAGAAAACCAAGGTTGAGCGATGGCAGTTATTCACAGAGAAGAAAACTTTGTGGTCATTGAGCTTGGAGGATACATGACTAAAGCTGTCCGCGACACGACGGACATCAACAAGCTTCCGACGGTGCAAGTGCGGACACGCGCAGGGATTCTCAAAGCAGACGGCGAAAAACCCGACGACGCAGAATCCAAGAAAACAGAAGCAGTAGAAGACGAGATTGCGAAAAAGACCACCGAGGACGGAGCAGCAGAAGCAGAGACACAGGAGCCAAGCTACGTGTTTGGATCAGCTCTGGAAGCAGAAGACGCGTCCACGGTGGACTCGATAGTTGATATCATTAAGGACGGACACGTGAGGGACTGGGACGCATTGTCGGCGTTTCTGCGGTATATCCTGAAGGAGCTTCAGATCCGCATTTCCGAGAACATCTGCCCGATACTGTTCAGCGTTCCGCCGACGTGGTCCAAGACAGATTACGAGTGTTTGGCGCAGATTGCGTTTGAGCACCTCAATGCGCCGTGCGTCGTGGTGGTTGAACAGCCGCTGATGGCGGTGTTTGGAAACGGCTGTGTCAATGGGCTTGTTGTGGATTTTGGCCACTCGTCGACTACTGTCACTGCTGTCGTTGACTCAAGCGTCATAGCGAGCAGCGTTATGCAATCGCCTGTGGCCGGGATGGCAGTCACCCAAAGGCTGCGCGAGCTGCTTGCATCTGACCGCAGCGTGGCAGAGCAGCTGGGCGATTCGGCAGACAGTGAGTCTGAGGACTTTGCCTGCACTTTGAAGGAGTCTGGGCTCTGTAGCTTTGAGCTGGCACCGGCTGCGGCCGATGAGAGCGAGCCAGGAAAGGAGGGGGCTTCTGAATCCTTCGAGTTTGGCAGCATAAAGTACATGATTCCCAAGAAGCTTCTGCGCCAGGCGCCCGAGGTGCTGATCCATCCGGGGGCAGTGTCGGCACCAGTGGGCAGCCTGATGAAGCAGGCGGTTCTTTCGTGCGAGGTCGACAGGCGGGCGCTGCTGTGGGAGAGCATCCATGTGGTTGGCGGCTCATCGAGGTTTGCAGGGATCAAGGAGGCGCTGCAGCTCGAGCTGGAGACAACGGTGCTGCCTACAAGCAACATCTTTGCGAACTCGCAGTCGCGCGAGATCAAGTTTGGCAGCATCCCGGACTATTTTATAGGCTGGCGCAACTGCGACCACTGGGCAGCATTCCTTGGCGCGTGCATCATGGCCAAGGTCGCCATGAACGACGCCAGGCACAACGTGACGCGAGCCGAGTACAACGACAGCGGGCCAAGCATTATCCACACAAAGTCATACTAACATGCGTACAAAAGTCATGCTATCTAGGCATATATTATATGCGCTTTGTGCGTTTATTTATTTATTTATTTATTTTGCGCATTTGTTTCAGCTAGAAGCGAGTTCTTTTTCCTTTGTTACAAAAAAAAATAGTTAGTGGACGATGGAACAATTAATGGTAAGCAGGCAAGACTTGATGCGGATGCAAGAATAAGAAAAAAGAGAGCGGATGCAAGAGATATTGTGCATCTTTGTTTCGTTCCATCTTATGCCAGCTCGTAATGCGAGAACGACGTCTGCTCAACATGCTTGAGCTTGAGGCACTGATAGTGGTCCGAGTCTCTATGGTAGTAGTAGCCCGTGATGGCAGCGGCTTCTCTGTCGTAGCAGACGTAGTAGAAGCCGTCGTAGCTGGCGCCGTTGATGCGGCTGAGCTTGTAGTTGGGCACGACAAAGCGCTCCTTCCAGCGCATGAAGACAAACTTGTCGGAAAGGCTCAGCTTGTAGTTAAAGTCCTTGCAGTCAAAGCGTGTGCGGTAGGGCATAAATGCCGGAAAAAAGCTCTACGCAGAACAAAGCATGGCGAGAATTGGATTAGCGGAATATATGTATGTGTTTATGTATGGCGCTGCTGCTCGTTGGCGGCTGGCAAGCGAGGCAGACAGACACATGACAGCCAGAGAAAAAAAAAACAGATAAACACAGCTTATACTTACCCAGTGTGTGCGATCGGTGTCGACCGAGGCGTCCCATTGGTTGGTGACAAACGAGCTGGAGCCAGAGCCGACTATCTGCGCGTCAAAGTACGTGGTAAGCGTGGGCAGGTCGGGTGTCAGACCGCGGATGGTGAAGTGGCCGCACAGCTCGGGCACGCCCATGTCGACGTACTTCAAAGTCACGCCGACCACGTAGCTGCGCGTGCCATTCGACTGCGCGCCCGAAAACTGCGACCCCGAGTACAGGTGGTGGCACGGTGTCGGCCAAGTGCTCCACGTCTGCGAGAATATCAGCTGTTCAGGCGTCGGCAGCGGGTCACTTCGCGCGTAGTCCTCATCACTTATTTCGTCGTCCATGTCACTACTAATTTCGACGTCCATGTCGCTGGGCTCAAACGGCGATGCAAGTGCATCTCTGCCAGTGCCTGCTACGCTCGCTGCTGCTGCTGTTGCTGTTGCTGCTGCGTCGTCGTCTGTGCTTGCTGTTGAGTGCAGCGACCGGCTGTCGGCTGCTGACGTCACGCAAACTAGCGACTCGGGCTCTAAGCACAGGCCACTGGCATCTGCTGACGCTGTTGGTATCCGACCATCGGAAGCAAGCAGCAGCGGGGACATGCCAGCTGCTGGGCCAAGACCAGGCGATGCCGCTGGGGTCGGGGGTCCAGCACGGCCCGCACCGTCAACTGCGGCTATATCTGTGGCCGGCTTGCGCATCATGATAGCGCTACCAAAGTCGGCCTGCGAAGCGCTGTCCTGCAGCATCTGCGTGCGGGCAGAGAGCCGGCGCGCCATCGGCAGCAGCGCACCTGGCTTGCAGTCGCTGTGCCGCGACAGCGAAGCAAATGCAGCCGCCCGTGGGCTGGAGCCACCTCCGCCGGGCGAAGTTGCTGGGTATCCGCCGACGGCGCCGACGCTCAGCCTTCGCCGGCCGCTGCGCATCTCGTTTACTCGGCGGTGAGTTATGACTGGCATCGGCCGCTATGCGCGTAGAAGCTATGTGTTGTTTAGAGGTGGTATAGACTAGCAGCAGAGAAAATAAGAGGATATAATAGAAAAAATATACGCTGTGGAGAGAAAGAGATTGAACGTGAGAGACAGTGAGAGACAGTGGGAAAATAAAAATTAAAATAAAAAAGAGAAAGGGCCTGTTCGCTTGCCAGGGATGACGGCTGAAACACAAACTAAGTGCCAAGTGTTAAGCGGGGGTGCTAAAAGCTATAGATTACAAGAGAAGAGGCAGTCAGTCAGAGGGGAGGCGCAGCTTGAATAAAGGCTGCAGCAAAGAACAAGAAAAAAAGAAGAGCAGAGCAGAGCAAAGTGTAATTATTGTCAATAGTTATAAAAGCCAAAGCTAAAGCTAAATGTAAATGGAAAAGAAAGAAGAAAGAAAGAAAGAAAGAGCTGGTGTCGTTAAGTCCAAAGCAGAAGTCCAAAAGCCCAAATCCCAAAAAGCCCTGATTTTGGCCAGCCCTGCCTTTCGCTCACTATGCGCATGGGTGAGGGAGTCGCCAGCGTAGCTCGTGACCAGTGCATGCCACGTGCTGCTCTTGGTGAATCGCTCGACCAAAGGGTGGATGGGATGACTCTGGCTGCTGCGCCAATCAAAGCGCTTCCTCCGGCTTCTTTTTCATTATTATGGCTCGGCGTTGAGCAGCGCACGCATCGTATCGATAACCGCGCGGTTCTCGTCAGGCGTGCCAACAGTGATGCGCAGGCATCCCTCGCAGCCATGGTCGCCACCGCGGTACCGCACGACCAGGCCCCTGTTCTCGGCCATCTCGGTGTACAGCCGCTTGGCAATCTCGTTGCTCGCGCGGCCGCTGCCATCGACAAAGCGGCACATCACAAAGTTAGCGTCGTTGCTGCCGACAATCTCGCCGACATGCGGCAGCGCACGCAGCTGCGGGATCAGGAACTCGTCGCGCTGCGCACACAGACTCGCAGCCACTTGGCGCATGTTACCGATGCCCTGGTCGCTCAGCGCGTCGTGCGCCACGTCCAGGGCCAGCGTCGACAGGCTGTAGGGCGCCTTGGCGTTATTCAGGAACTGCACCAGCTCGGCGCTGCCCAGCCCGATTCCCATGCGGATACCAGCGAGGCCAAAGCTCTTGCTCATAGTCTGCATCACAAACACATTCGGATACTCGGCCACCAGCTTGGCAAACGACTCGCCGCGCTCGGGCCGCACAAAGTCCACGTACGCCTCGTCGATCACCACCAATCCGCGGTACCCTGACTCCAGCAAGCGCCGCACGTCGGCCTCGTCCAGATGCGTGCCCGTCGGGTTGCCCGGCGAGCACAGCCACACAAGCTTAATTGCGTCATCGCTCGTTGCGCGCTCGATCACCGCGTCGACGTCCAGCTGGAACGTGCGCTCGCCCTCGACCACCAGCGGCACCTTGACCACGCCCACGTCGTTGATCGCCGCCACCACCTTGTACATGCCATAAGTCGGCGGCGTCACCAGGATTGCGTCGCGCCCGGGTTGGCACGTAATGCGCACCAGAAGATCAATGATCTCGTCGCTGCCCACGCCCAGAAACACGTTATCCATGCTGGGCACGCTTGGCCGTAGCTGCAGCACGCGCTGCTTGACACGTCGCCCCATTGGATCAGGGTACCGGTGCAGCTGCTGCCCGTCTATCTGTACGCTGATTGACGATGCGCCGTTCAAGTCCTGCGTGATAGAAGCTTGGTGCGCTGGCCCGTAGCTGTTTTCGTTGGCGTCCAGAAGAATGCCCTCGTTGTAGTCGTCGCGCGCGCAGCGGTACGGCTCCAGCTTGAGGATGTTGGGCCTGATTATGCGCTTTATATCAAAGGACGAAGGAGCTGGCATCAACAAAAAAAACTATGTTTAGACTGGAGGTTTCTAATAAGAGGAAAATAAAGGAAAAGAGTTAAGACAAGAAAAGAGGAAATGCCCCCGTTTTCAAGATAGCGGGGTGGGATGTTTGGTACCATTTGGTCCAGACAACAAAAAAATCAATTTGTGACTCACTCACAAAATCAGTCACAGTGACTCACGTGCAGCTCGCTAGCCATCTCCCATAGCCTTGCATCGAGACTGGGCATCCAAGCGCGTAATAACTATTCCCACACACAATGCGCAATAACTACTGCGCACCCCACTTCCCATCTTTTCCCCGTTACTTCTTCCTTTCCTTTCCTTTCCTCTCCTTTCCTCTGCTCAAATGTGCGATATCGACGCAGCCCAGACACCAGATGCCCGCAAGCCAACAAACAGGACGAACAAGACGCAAAACGAGAGGCTGCGCGTGCCTGGAAAATGCATCAAATGCAAGACGGCTCGGCCCAACGTGACAATTCGCAAGAGCCTGTACTGCAAGCCATGCTTTGTGCGAGCAAGCGTGGTCAAGTTCCGCGCCGCGCTAAGCAAGTCGCGCAGACGCATTGCCGACAAAACAACACCAAACACACTGGAGCCAGCTGCTCCCCGCGCCATGGTCGCGCTCTCCGGCGGCCCCTGCTCCAGCGCTTTGCTGCAACTAACTCTCGATTATCATAACAGCATGCTGCAGAAGGGCGCTGCCGTGCAGTCACCCTACTTGCAGATCATCGTCGGTCATATCGATGAGTCGGCGCTCTTCGACGTGCCCAACGACGCCGTGCGCAGCGTCGCTGGAGATGCGGTCCAGTTCCGCCAGGCGCATCTGGAAGACGTCTTTGCTGTTGGTGAGAACAGCGGTGCGCTTTTGGAGATAGTCGCAGCGAGCATAGCGCCTGGAGAAAGCAGCGACCGCTTCAGGGCACGGGTCCTTGAATCTGAGCACTTCAGCAGCAGCAGCAGCAGCAGCAGCCCGCGTGAGCAGCTGCATCGATTGTTTGACTCGCTGGAGTCTGCGACCAATCGCGAGGCGCTGCTGGATGCAATCAAGATGTTCCTTCTGACAAAGCTCGCACATGCATCCAACTGCAGCGTGCTTCTGATGGGCGACTCGGCAACACGCATTGCTTCCAAGATCGTGTCGTTGACCAGCCGCGGCCGTGGGTTTTCGCTCCCCCTCGAGGTCGCCTCCGAGTGCCTTTGGCTGGACGGCTTGGCCGTTGTCCGGCCCATGCGCGACTTTGTGGCCAAAGAGATCGCTTTTCTCAACCGCTGGGCGGGATTCGCCAGCGTCGTTGTGCCCACATTCACTACTGGCGCTCCGGCCCACGCGTCAATAGACCGGCTCACTGAGGCCTTTGTTGTTGGTCTCGATTGCGACTTTGCCTCGACTGTGCCCACCGTGTGTCGTACTGTGCAGAAGCTCGAGCCGCGTCCTGAGGCCCTGGCTGCCTGCTCCTGTCTTGTATGCGGGTTGCCCGTGGACCCTGGCTCGCTGACCTGGCGCAGCCGCCTCACCGTCAGTGATGCTCCATCGTCGTCGTCGGCTGCCGCTGCCATTGACTGCGTCCCCGCTGATCATAGCAGCAGCGACAGCAGCAACAATGGCAATAGTGACGTGGCTGTGCCTCTGCTCGACATTTCCACCCGCCTGTGCTATGCATGCCAGAGTGTCCTCCATTTCTGCAAGTCCGATGGGCTTGTGCTTCCTGCGTTCTGTGCCGAGCGTCTTGCCGACCAGACAGACTCCAGCGCTTCAAACAACACACGGGGCCACGAGGATCTCCGCAAGCAGGTTGAGCAGTTCCTCATTGACAGCGACAAAGAAGACAGCGACTAACCCAGATGTTGCTGACAACTATGGCCAAGGCCTACTAGATGCATAGATGTTTTTTTCTATTAAATCTTTGTTTTATTTTCATTCAGAAACTTGTGAGAAATGTCAGCAGTGTTCTGTTTCATTATTTCCTTTTCAACATCACATTTGTCTGTCTGTTCATATGCATGCATTTTGTGCATGTATATTATTTGGTCCTCTGACACTTCTCAATTTCTGCATCTCTTGAAACAAGAAAAAAAAGAAGCTTGGTTTCTATTCGTCCCCTTTTTGCTTTTTTTTTGCTTTTTTTTTTGCTTTTTGCTTTTTGCTTTTTGCCGTTCAAGACGCAAAGGAAATGTCGACCGCAACAGCATAGACTTGGCTTTTTTCTTCAAAGAAAAGAGACTTTTTGTCTTGCTGTGCATCAATGCATGTTGCTGATTTCAAATGATTTTCATTATTCATTCCAATCCTCGCAATGGATGCTTGCTCAATCCGCCTTTTTTTACATATCCTATTTCGCATATGTTTTATTTTCTGTTTCTGCAAGAGAGGGTTTCCAACCTATATGGTTTTGCTTTATTTTTTTTTTTTGCTTGTTTTATATAATCCCATCCTTGCTGCTCCGTCCATTTAAAGCCTTTTTTCTTTTACCTTTTCCTTTACTTTTAGCTTGTCAGCGTCTAAAACTTCCTTGATACATTTTTAATTTCTATTTCTTATATTTTTTTTAATTTTAACTACCGCTGTTATTTCCAGTAGCTGTTATATAATACATCTGTCAACTTTTATACAGACAAAAAAATGGGGCATTTAATAACTCCGTCGCAATCTCCTCGGATAGAACGGTTTGACCAAGCAAGTACCTCTTCTTCCCCAAGCCCAGGCCCCATCTCCTCGGCATCGTCCTTTTCATCGACGACTCGCCGCGACAAGTGGGCGCAAGTATTTGAGCTGGCTTTGCGATCCGTCGTGCACATCACAACCAACGTACACGTCAACTTTGACACACACGTCGCTGGCCAATCAACGGCAACAGGCTTTGTCGTAGACGCCGACCTCGGCATTATTCTGTCCAATCGCCATGTCATGACTTGTGCTCCAGCTACGCATTCCGCTCGCTTCGAAAACACAGAGAGCATTCGCATAATGCCCTGGTACTACGACCCTGTCTTTGACTTTGCCTTCTTCCGCTACAACCCTGCTGATCTCAAAACAGCCACTCCAGAGGCTATACGCCTGGTCCCAGAGAAGGCCACCGAGGGACTCGAGATTAGAGTCCTCAGCTGCGACTCTGGAGAGCCCATCTCGGTGTCTTCGGGAACCATTGCCGATACAAAAAGACGTCCTGCATGCGCCCACTGCTGCTTTGACTACCACGAGTTCAATACTTTTTACTGCGTTGCCGCCGCCGGCACCAGAGGTGGGTCATCTGGTGCCCCTGTTTTGGACATCGAGGGCGACGCCGTGGCTCTCAATGTTGGTGGCATCAACAGGACACAGCAGTCGCTGTTCAGGCCTCTGCACCGCATTGTAAAGGCTCTTGAAAAGTTGCGCCAAGGCAAGATTCCTCCACGCGGAACGCTGCAGACCATGTTTCAGTTTGTGACCAACGAGCATCTTGCCAAGATTGGTCTGCCGCTGGCCGATATCCAGCTTCTGTATCCGCAATTTATCGCGACCAAGGGCATGATCAAGGTTGACTGCATGGTTCCTGGGTCTCCAGCCGACCAGCTTCTGCGCATAGACGATGTGATATTTGCTGCCAACTCCTATCCCGTCACTGACTTTGAATCACTGCTTGACGTTCTAGACTGCGCTGCTGGCAAATCAGTGAATCTGTCCTTATTTAGAGACAAAAAGATGATGACCGTAGCTCTTCCAGTCACTGATCTATACTCGATTACGCCAACAAAGCTGCTTCGAGTTGGCATGGGATGTCCCGGCACCAATGCCAGTCTGATTTTCTGCGACGTCTCCTATGTAACTGCTATTACAATACAGGCGCCTAGAGCTGGCGTCATGGTTTGCGGCACCAACACGCTTTTTTCCTCAGTGGGCATTACTCGTGGATCTATAATTACGCGGATCAACGGCAAGCTAGTTAGAGACCTCGACGACTTTGTAGAAAATATAACTTGTCTTTGTAACAGGAGCATTGGCATAATGGTCGAATATGTGGTCTGGAATGCACCGAGCTCGCCAAAAATCGCTGTGGTTCCCTCGATTCCCGATCTCTACACCTTTGAGCTGATGCAGAGACATGCGCAATCAGGCTACTGGTCCACAACAAATATCCGCCCAGAGTCCAGCATCAAATCCTTTTCAGCGCAGCTATGTGCCATTCCAGTGACTCTCCAGCCATCTTACGCAAAGTTCCAGCAGATGCATGCAAGCATAGTGCATATAACTTTTTATAGCATGACATCTATTGGCTCAATCGTCTCTTGCTTCTGCAAAGGCTATGGATACATCGCATCCAAGAAGCACGGTATTATTGTCTGTGATCGGTCAACCGTCCCCTCTCACGCTGGCTCTATCAGTGTTACTATAGCAAACACTATCGTCATCAACGCATGGGTCGAGTACATTGATCCGCTAAGTTGCTATGTCTATCTTCGCTATAATCCATCAAGCATATCGGAAAACGCAGTCGAAGAGGCACCTATTTGCCAGGATAGCCAGCTTAATAATCAGCTACGAGCTGGAGACGACATTGCATTTATAACGCCAGCAGATGGCGACATGCCGATAATCTGCCAGACACAGGTCGAGATGCGCACTCTCCTGCCACTTTATGACCTGGACCCCAACCACGAGCGGATACTCAACACCGAAGCCCTGCTTCCCAAAGAAAGACCCAACCACATCTCGCAGTCATTTATCTGCGATATGCAGGGAAATCTATGCGCCATGTGGGTGATTCATTCAAAAACCGGCGCTGACAGAGACCATGAGCGCATAGTGTTTGGTGTCGATATACAGCAAACATTGCCAGTCATTGAGCGTATAAAGAACAAACAGTCTGTGCGTCTGCAGTCCCTGAATGTCCAGTTTGCTAAGCTGAGTCTACTCAATGCCTGCGTCTATGGCCTGAGCAACCAAAGGGCTGCAGAGTTTTCCAAAGCTGTGCCATATTCACGCTCGGTCCTTGTTGTGCGCAGAGCACCGGGATCTGATTCCACTAGCGATCATGACTTGCAGGTCAACGATGTGGTTCTAAAGGCCAATGGCAAATGGATTGACAGCGTCTCTCATCTAGCAGCATTCTACGATGAATCTCCAGTTGAGCTCCTAGTATGTCGTGGAGGTAAAGAGATGACGATTTCGCCAACTCTGTTTAGAGTCTACAGCGAGCCAATGAAAACACTAGTGCATTGGTCCGGCATGTGCATCGAGCCATTCAATGGCCTGAATCATAAGCAGCACAAGTGGCCATCGGAGGGCATATGCATTGGCAGCATATCTCAGGGCTCTCCGGCCAGCCACATCTATGGTCCGCAGCTTATCACGCATATCAACGAGCAGCTGGTTAGAAATATGAGCGATCTGGTTATCGCCATCAAAAATACAAAATCTGAAAATGAGCATTTTTTGGACAAATTGCTCAATAACCAGATTGGTGTAAAAGATGCGCTGCCCGGAGCACTGGTCAAGCTTAAAATGATCAACAAGACTGGCGTTATACACGATTTCATTATAGAGACTGATGATTTGTATTACCCGCCGTCGTGCCTTGAGCTAAAAGACAACGATGAAGCTGCTGGATGGACATGGAAGCTATTATAAAATTTTTATTTTTACAATTATTTTTATTTTTGCAGAAAGCCCATTTGTCTGTACTCTTTTGATATTACTTTAATCATTTTTCGTAATAAACATTCAAAATGCACCAACGGAAGATGCAAACCCCCTTTTGCCCTAATGTTCTTCATAGAAAAAAGATAATCTTATTCAGAAGAGGAGAAGAGAGGAGAGAATAGAGGCTGCTTGTCACAGATAGTAAGGAATGTGAAAAAGAAGGATTTGAGTTGGAGGGAAAGGCGGCGCAGCTCAGGAACTCGGCAAACTGAAAATATGCAACATAATGACACAAGCGAAGAAAAAAGGAGGAGAAACAGCCACCGGCCACTCTTCCTTGTCTCCCCAACCAGCCTAGAATGTAAAAATGATAACTATAAAACACGCGGCATGTCTGACATATTGAGAGAATGTAATGTATATCTTCTATATGACGGATGTGGCAAATACAGAAAAGAGAGAAAATGGACTGTGGTTATTGTAAAAGACAATGTTCAACAATGTGCCGATGTTTCAGCTTGGAAGCAAGGAAAAGAGAATAAAATCAAAGTATGTCGTCTATTTGGGATAAATGGAAAGAACCGCGGCTCATTTACTTGTTTTTCGAGATATCTTGACGTGCTTTAACAACAAGAGAGAAGATGGTGCAATCGATCGACGAAGCCACCGCTTGTAAGCAGCATTAGACTGTTTTTGATCAGGACATGTAAAAAAGATACAATACAACGTAATTAAATCAAGTATATTCTTTAATACGCGTACATAAAAAGCCCGGTTTGGCTAATTAGCATTAAAGGCTAGGCAGGCAAGCCTTGGCAAATAAAAAAGAGCTAATAGTAAAAAATGAGGAAGTAGACAAGGTGGCCAGCTAATAGTTTCACTTGCCAGCGATTATGGAGGTATCAACGCCAGCGTCTTCGTCAGTCTCGATGCCAATTTCATCAAACAAGTCCTTGATCTTCTTTGGATACCCCTCAGCAATGGTATCAGAAATGTTTTTAAATATGCGCTTGCGTGTGGTCCAGTGCTTAATCATAGCAGCATGTTCCGAATCGATCTTCTTCTTTTCCTGCGGTGAAATGACCTCTCCCGAGCGAAGCTGATTCAGCCGCTGCTCGTTTTCCTTGGTTTCGAGCGTCAGCTTGGCTATGCGCTCGCGCATCTGGTCGTCTGTTAGCGCGTTGTTCAGCGCATGGAGCTTTGATGAAAGCGCCTTGTTTTCGTCTTTGAGCTTTGTCAGTCGCTCCTCCATTTCCTTGATAGATTCTTCCTCTTCTTCGGCCTCCTCGATGTTGGGCACCTCGATCTCTGCCTGGACTGGATAGAATATCTGCTGCTTGTTGTTGTTTTTGCGCGAGATCCTTCCTTCATCGGCCAGGTCATTGAGGATTTTCTTTGCTGCAGCGGCTGTGACCTGGTTGTGCAGCTGGCTGGAGATGTCGTTTGCGCTGTATGGGCGATTGGTCTTGACAAGATAGTCAAAGACCAGTTTTACTAATAAAGGATAAATCAAAAGAGTTGGTATATGGATTGCAGCTGAATTGTTTTAGCAAATGCAATTGCCTAGAGTGCTTGAAATTCGGGTACAAGTGAGCACTTGAGGGGGACTGCTAGTAACAATAGTCATAGTTGGGTTCCGAACTTGCCTTCTTTAGACTCGTTGTCAGAGCCCTTTGACTTTTTCGGCGGCATTTCACGACAAAAATAAAGAGGTAAATTAGAATTATTAAAAAAAGAGTAAAATGCCAAATTTAAGGAATAAAAGAAAAAAATGTAGAAGCTCTGGCTGCGCATTTTTTTTTGGTTTGCTTGACATGGAAATCTTGATCAGCAAATGTGTAGGAAAGTATGATTTGATCAGGCGGCAGGGACAGAGGTGGTGATCAGAAACAGCGTGGGGTGGCTTGGCCAGCGTTCGGAGAATCTGATGATGATTTCATGCATCCGAATGCACCGCTTTTGGACAAAAGTAGAAGTTTTTTATTACGGAGCCAAAAATGGAAGGATGTTTCCTAAGCAACGTGGAGCTGGGGAAAGGACAAAAGAGAGGAGGTAAATATGATTTGCAAGTAAGCGACAAAAGGCGGCAAAGCAAATGAAAAGGCAGGGAGAGAGGAAGGGACCATTTCGTGGATGGTCAATTTTGCGAGCTATGCAAATGCGAGGATCAGCGAAGCGAGGAAGCTAAAAACCACATTCTTTGTGCATGGGAAAAGCAGGCAACGCAAGCAGCGCTGCAAAAGAGCATAAACAGAAGAAAAAAGAAATGAAAGTGGGCCGTGGCATTTCATGAATCGCAGGCGTCTCTTCTGCGGGCTGCGCGCCTGAAAAATCAAAACTGGCAGACAGACGCGGCTCTCTATGCCCTGTTCCTTGTTCTTTGTTCCTTTTGCCGCGGTCCAAAAATAGACCCTGGCGGAGCAACACTGAGAAGCGACGGCAGCAGTACGAAATTGCTTCATTATGTGTGTGTAATATATCCCATGCCAGTGCCGGCAACAAGATAGGCCATTGTAGCCAGAATTGTGGACGCAGAACAGCGCAACAGATGGGTGCGCAGCAAAACGACTAGAAAATCGCTTAGCTTAGCTTAGCTTAGCTTAGCTTATCTCAGCTCAGCTCAGCGAGAATCTCTCGATAACGGCGCCTCCCAATTTGGGATAATGGCCGGCCTTTTTTCTACTACACCGCCAAGCACGCATGACAAGGCTGGATACAAAAAAAAGGCCCCGTGCAAGGCGGCCTGCGAGCTGCAAATGTTTTTGTTTTCTACCACAATGGACGAAATCGGAATAGCATGGCACAAGAGCCGAAAGTGCACTGCAGACATGCGAGCAGCGGGTGGCGCGCTGCTCAACGTTTTTTTTTCCTTCTTCTTCGCTGTGCCCACTCAGGCATTCTATCCTGGACATCGCGTGCACATGTTGGGCAGCAAAGGCAAATGTCAAAGGAGGGCAGATGTCAATAGCCAATGTCTAAAGCAAATGCCAAAGGATATTGCCAAAGACCAAAGACAGATGTTAAAAGCCAAATGCTATTGCTAAAGACCGCTGCCAAAGACCGCTGGCAATAGCTAATATCAAAGACAGTTGCTATGGGCTGCTTTTTACTTGCTATTGCTGCTGGCACTCGTTGCGCTCTTTGCACTCGTGACGGCATCTTCTCGGAACTGCTCGCTTGCACAAAACAAAAAAGACATTCTGCACTTTGATGTACAAGAGCCCTCTTTCCATCGCATTATGCACCCGGCCGGCACGCATGCTTCCTGAATGAACAACAATAGGCGCTCCTCTCTTTTGCAAGCGCTGCTTCCTCCCCCGTGCACAGAGCCCATTCTTGCTGTCCGCATGTTTGCCCTGCCGCCGGCTTTTTGTGCTATCGCTTGGAGCAAGAATGGGCCTTCCTTTTCCGTTTCGAGACTGGGCACAATCTGCTTGGCATCACGCATGCGCTACCCCGCTGTCGAAGAAAAAGCCAAAAAGGAGACTCGCAATAAGCGACACAGCCTGTCCCTTGTGCCTGCCTCCAGGAACCGCCTGCCCGTCGCTTCTATATAAACTCCTCCAAAATCTTCCTTTCTTCCGCCTTGCTCTTTCTTTTTATCCCCACGCCTTTCCTTTCTTTTCTGTTTTCAGCGCCAGCGCACCAAACTTTCTTCTCACCCTCCACAGCCCAGCACCTTTTTTTTTGCACGCCATGGATATCTACAAGCTCATCACACTAAGCCAGCCATTTGCTACTTTCCCCCAGGCACTCTACAAAATCCTCAGCGAGGGCCACGCCTGGATAGAGTGGAACAAGGACGGCACCAAGATCCGCTACAACGACCCTGAGCGTCTTATGCGCGAGCTGCAGGCCCTTGGCTTCAAGGCCCAGGACTCTGCGTCGCTCAGCAAAAACTTCAACGACTACGGTTTCAAGCGCCTCAGCGACGCTCGCAAGTCGCGCTACGATCCCTGGCGCAGCAACTGGACGGTCTTTGCCCACCCTAACTTTCTGCGGCACGACCCCGACTCGGCTAACGCCATCCAGCGCCGCAGAGCCCGCCGTCCACGCACCCAGTCCAAAAAGTCCTCGCCATGCTCAGACGACAGCGTCTGGTAGTTGGTAGTCCAAAAGTCATATGCGACGACGAACACTAAATATAAAAAAAATCATGGCAGAAGCCCCTCTCTCGGTATAATGTCCATTTCAAACAGCCTCCATCCATGCCTTGTTGTTTCTTTTTTTTTTACATCTTGGCAGCTAGAAACCTCTTTCATCATTAAAACTCCTTTGTATAAAATCTCCCCTTTTCTTTTTTTTTTCTTTCTTCATACTTGTGCTTCATATTCACCATTAAAATAAAATGCATCCTGTGCTTATTCAAAATTGAGATTGTGTTCATTAAATGTATATATTTTTTATTGTTTCTGCAAATGTGCGCAAATACACATGCCCCATCCCAACCACCACCACATACACATTAATAAAGCATATCGCATGCACAATAAAATAGCTTATTATTAACATATATCCATCCATGTTTTCTTTGGCTGTAAATAAAAATCTTTGCTGATTCCACACAATGTCCACACCACCAACAAATATGAAAACTGCATAAATCCTTCTTTTCTTGTTTTGAAATGCACAGAAATCCTACACATATGCCTCTACCTGCATATACATCATGCAGAACAATAAATACATGAATAAAACAAAAAAGAAGCAAATTAACAGATAAAACAACTGCAGCCACTTTTATCTTCACCTTTTTTGCTAGCAAAAGCAGGCTAAAATAAAGCAAAAATGCGACAACCGGGAATCGAACCCGGGACAGCCGCTTGGGAAGCGGCGATTTTACCTCTAAACTATTGTCGCCTTAAAGAGTGCATAGACCCCGTTTTGATCGGAATCAACAACGATTTTTCAAGCCGATAAAAACAGCTTTTTTTGCCAAGTTCTAGGCATAATGAGAAGCTATAAGTGGACGTTACTTTTGGTTTCAAAACTATGACACGAGCTGACAAAAACAGCTTTTTTTGCAAAATGTCTAGAACGCTAATGCTCTTAATAATTAATTAACCTAGTAGATAAAACATTTAGATAGAATTATTTACTAATTGGATGTGTTAAATTATTGAAAATTTTTAACATTAAACGTAATTCTCATTCTAAACAAAAAAAATACAATCGGAGCTACTTATTTGAACGATGTTTCCCATATATAGTTGATGTTTTTTATTAGTTTGCTATTTAACTGCCTATTTAAAATTTTAAACTGATTTAATCAGACAAACCTTGTAAAAGAAAACAAAGAAAACAAAGAAAAATACTATGGCTAAAAAGATCGCGTCTCTGCATACAAAATAAAAGAGCAAGCATTAAATATTAATGCTAATGATAGCTGAGGAAGGGGTTGTAGAAATCAATTCCACGGCGCTTAGGATAGCTAAGAAAGGGGTTGTAAAAGTCAATTCCACGGCGCTGAGCCTCGTTCGGTCCTGGTTCTTGCTTTTCAAAGTCCTCGACCTGATCGGGTTGAGCAAAAACAGGAGAATTATGCTGAACATTCCATCCTTCAGCCTGGGGTTCAGGAGCATTAGTCGCTTGGGGAGAAGGCGGCTGGGATACAGGAGATGGCGCTGCTGAAACAGCAGTGGCAACAGAAGCAGCGAGGGCAATGATAGAGAGGGACTTCATTTCTAAAAAATCGTGGGATTGAAAAAGTAGGTATAGGTGTAGGAGCTAGAGGAGTAGTAGCAGTGATTTGGTATTATCGGTATTGGATGATGATAGTTTTAAAAAAAAATGGTTTGAACCAGTTCTAATCGAGCTCTTTTTATACCATTAGTCGATATATAATTTTTACAATATAATTTTTATGCCTTTTACTATATTGCTCTAATTATTCTACACTTGCAAAAAAAATGCCTTAAAAATAACAGTTTCTTTAGTTTAACGTTTCCTACGGAATCTTTTCTTTACTTTAAAATGTTAATATTTCCTTTGTTTCTGTATCTTGTTCATTAACCATTTTGGTGTCAATATTAATTCACAAAATTTAACTTGTAAAAAAACATGTTCAAGTTTCTTTGATCATATTGATTAGGAATCGTTTATAAAAATGCATCGTTATATTTAATGCCACTTTTTTTTTCAAAGGCCGTTCATATTCGCCTTAGAAAAAGCAAAGAAACTAATTCACAATTCGCAATTGATGTTACATGGTACATGTTGCATACTTGTTTTTCTATCATTATAAATATTTTTAACAAGTGTAAGCAGATGCGACAAAAAGAAAGGCAATATGCGCATTGGAAAATCCCATTTTAAAAAAAAAAACATAAACAAAACTGATACACAAATTAAAATGAAATAGAACAACTCAGCAATATGATGTAAAATTGAACCACTGCATTTCCGCAGTGAATGGACCGTTTGACCAGTCGACGGTCCCAGCCCATCCACTAGTCTGAGTCCCATCCCAGATACCCATGCGTGCTCGGCTAGCATAAGTGGGGAAATCGTCAGATGTTTTAGGAAGTGTCCTTACAACATTGCCGTTAATGTACCACTTGACGTTATCCTTGTTCAGCTCTATAGCGTAGTTCTGGAACGAAGTGCTCAGGTCAGCGCTGCTGCCGTCCTGCTGCTTAGAATCAAACACCTGTGGCAGCATGTCTACACGATGAGACTGCACATAGTACATGGTCTGTGTCTGCGTGACGGCCTTGCCTACCCATTCAAAGTCGATTTCGTCTGATGGCGGCGGCCCAAGAAGCAGCATTGATGTAACCACGCCGCTGCCACCGCCAATTCTAATGCGTCCCTCTACCTTTCCATAGTGAAAGTCCCATGGATACACCATCGTTGTGCCGCACTCTTGCGTCAGCCGCCAAACAACAGAATTTCCGGTCTGATACGCGTTCTGAGGACACCAGACGAAGCTGAACTTGTCCAGTGCGCCGCTCTTTGAAAAATCTATAAACTCGCTTTTGCACGAATAAACAAGATTCTGCGGCTCCTGCGAATAGATGCCAGTCGCTGTAGCCGGCGAGCTGTTGTTGTCATTTGATGAAGTAGACTCAGCCTGTTTGTCAGTATTGGATGCAGCTGTCGTTGACGACGCCAAAGATGCGGATGCAGATGCCGTGGAATGCACAGCCGTTGCTGTTGTTGATCCTTGCAATTGAGAATTCGAGCCTGCCGCAGACCCACCGTTCGCATTTACGCTGTCACCTACTCCCTTGATGTTTGATATATCTATAAGTCCGCCACCTGCCTCTATGACCACCTCCAGACCATCGTTTATATCGCGCTCGTATATGTGGCCAGGCACAACCATTATTGGCTGGCGAGCCTTGTCAAATGAAATTGCAGCTCTGGGAGTAAAAGGCTGGGCTCCTGCATCGTGGCCAAAAATAACTTCTTTAAGACAAATTCCAAAGTCGCTGCCGATATCGGCCAGCGACAGAGTGCTTAGCACCGACAGCGATAAAAGGCCCTGGACCGGCTTCATGGCTAAATTGTGATAAGTAAATTTCTAAAGAAAAAATAAATAAATAATATTTCAATAAATGCTGTTGTTTTTTTTATTTACAGAAAAAGCAACAAAAAACATCTAAAGCCCTTATTTCTGTGATGGTGCACTATACTTATTTTATAAATGCAAAATTGCTTCTTTCAGTTGGTCTCGGTTGATTTGATCAGACTGAAAAGATAACTGGCAATTTTTTATCTAATCACTCAGGGCTTGTGATTCGCTATTCATGCCAAAAGAGCGGAAAATAGGTTTTCGCAAGATAAAGCCTTTTTCAATTCAAATTCCCTCATTCTTTTTTAATTGGATTGCCTTTTTATTTCTATTTTATTTCTTTCAATTATAAAAGGTAACAAAATTCAAGTTTTTAACGAGAAGCAAACTTCAGACAGACAAATCGTGAGACATTTAGTAGAATCTACACGATTTCAAAGCAGGAATTTCATGGATTTATAGTCTTAGCTCAATGAAAAAACCCTGCATTTTTATTTGCAGAATGCTTTTATATTTCTTTTTTCTTGTCTTTTTCTTTGCCTCGTTCTTGTAGGGTAACTTTTGAAACAGAGTTTATCGATCATTATCAATGTCTACAGCCGGCCGCAAATTCCTTACTTCTATCAACTGGCCCGTTATCAACTCGGTCCTGTCGAAGCACACCGAGATCACCAAGTCTCTTGGCGCGTTCCGCAAGGGGTACGAAGAGGCCGAGCGCCAGCTGACGCAGCTGAAGGAGGCCGATCGTCCAATCGACTTTGAGCACTACCGCAGAGTTTTGAAGAACACCGAGATTGTCGATAAGCTTGAGAAGATGGCAAAGGCACAGAAGATCGTCAAGGTCGACCTTGCCGAGCAGCTCAAGACCATCTCGGCCTTTGAGGCAAAGGCTGTTGCTTCGGCAGAGCTCTATGTCAAGGAGACCGAGGCCAATCTGGCTGATCTCAGCGAGACTGTCAAGAACATCGACCAGGCCCGTCCAGTTACTCAGCTTACCGTCGAAGATGTCGTCAAGGCCAAGCCCGAGGTTGTCCAGCGTACCGAGGAGATGGTCAAGCAGGGCAAGTTCACTGTTGACGGATACGACGAGAAGTTCCCTAGCCTGGCTCTTCTGTAAACCAAATACATTTTACTCCGTTTTACTTTTTTTTTTGTCAAAAATTATTGTGGCAGATTAATTACATTTTGCTCAAATGTTTATTAGTTTGCAGCTTTACGCTTTTTTCTGATAGCCATGGTGAGGTCGTTTACCTTTGGCGGCTCTTGCTGCTTTGGCTCGCTGGCGCTTTTGACTATTGGTTTGCCCATAGTATCAATGGTAATTGCGGGGATGCCAAAGCTGGCGCTGATAAGATCCAAGAAGCGCTTTGACGACACAAGCGCTGCTTCATGGGTCGAAAAGTCCATTTCGCGGTCAAACAAGGCAATAAGCGCCTTGTCGTAGTCATCGAAACTGAGGGAACCCTGCTCAGCGGTATTATCGCCCTTTGCGCTTGAGCCTGAACTTGAACTTGAACTTGAACTTGAGCTTGGGTCCTGCAAATGGCCAACAGGTAGTGCTGCCGAGTAGTATGCGGTGCGGCGGCCAGATCCACATTCCTCGCTGACAGCAAGCATCTCAAGAAGCATGGATACCGACCAGGAGCTGGAGTAGGGCTCAGATAGCAGGCGGGTCATTGGGTCATCTGGAAACTGCAACACGCAGTCATGGGCGCGGGCTGAACTGACGTATGGCAGACCCCAGGTCCATCTGATGCTTGCTGGAATGCTGGCGTGATCCGAGGCAGTGGCAGCAGTGGTAGCAGCATCAGCAACCGCAAGCTTGGGCTCTGTATATTGACCGATTGTTCCATCTGCATTGGTGGCATTGTTGCTGGTGTGCTGATTAGAACCTAGGAACCATGGCGCCTCGCTGGCAGTTGACCCAGGAACCACGCAATTGGCAGCAACTTCAGCAGCACAGCCGTTGGTATTATTTTCTGCGCATATTGCATATTGCAGACCATAGTTTAGCGCCGACTGCCACCATTTGACAAGACCCAAGTCGTCCAGTATATGCTTGTCGGGGTTTTTCAGTGACTTTGCAAACAAGTATTCTGGCTGCGCGCGGGCAAACAGATGCACACCAACTGTAGGAACAGCAACAGCTGCATGGTATCTCTGCAGCGAGCGCAGATAGCCGGCAACCAGCATCTTTGCCAATGGCATTCGGGCAGACAGAAACCCGGAGGTGTCGATTTTTTCAATGCACACATCGACAGCCACAGACGGGGATAGCTGCGGCTGATGCGCGCCGCTGGCTTGCACAGAAATAGAGGTGAACTCGTGCACTTCCAGCCCGGCAACCAACACTGAGCCTTGCGAGACAAAAGCTAAGATTCGGCGCGACATGGTGGTTTCTGAATGGAAGTGGCTAAAGCGCCGCCACGGCGTCAGTGATTCTACATGGTGGTCAGATGTCTGGATCACGTGGACTGACAAGCTATGGCCTGCTGGTAGCTTGCGCAGGGACTCGGTTATGCTCTGAACAATTGTGGAGCTTTTTATGGAATCGCTAGCAGCTAGCGACATTCTTTAGACGATTATTGCCGGATAGATTATAGCGCTAAATGGCAGGAGGCTGCGAGAACAAAGGCAAGAAGGCAAGACGATTACCGATACTTGACGGCTATAAAGAAAAAAAAATAAATAAATAAATAAAATGAGGGCGATAAAGAAGAGTAAGACAAAAAATATAAAGAAACATGTGTAAATATAATGACGAGATATAGAGAGGAAGTGGCCTACAATGTATCAATTTGGTTGGTTGATTAGATCAGCGACGGCCGAGGAATATTTGCGATTTTGGGATCATGATATGCATGCAATGATGGTGCCATTGTGGAGTCGGAATTGCACAATAGCGTCTGGCAAATTATTTTGTACTTTTTTGTTGTAGCAAAATGGCTATTTTTTCGGCATAGTGGAACGTTGATAAATACTACATCGAGATTGGATTCGGTACGGCCAGTTAAATAAAATATAGATAGGCGTATTGAATCATCCCTTGTTTGCCAGGTACAGCTGAGCTGTGCATTGCAGGAGCGGACAGTTGTACGGACAATTAAAAATAAAAGATTATAAGAAAAAATTTTAAACATTTCGTTATCTTTCTTTTTTTTACATTTTTTCTTTGCATTATGTATTCTGCATGCGTAGTAGCTTGCTATAATTGAAATATAAATATAAATATGTATATTGTCAACATTTTTATAGATATGCACGAAATACAAAAGAAATAAACACATATTTTAGTACCTATTGTTCATTTTCAATATTCAGTTTTTTATTTTATTTGTTGTCGATATAGCAGTGTCAATCTCTCATCATTTGCTTGGTATTACCTTATTTTTTTATGTTTTCTTACAACATTTGAATATTGGCCAGGTGGTTTTTAATCTTCGTTTATTTTTTGAAATATTAGTTTTAAGAATCAAAAATAATGCATAAATAATTAATTTTGGAATTAAAAATGCACATTTTTCATTTAATAATCAATAAAACAATTATTCAATTTAAATTGCATGAGCAGGCAAGCTACATAGTCAATGCACGCCGCAGTGATATCTGTATAAACGCTTTAGTTGTTAGATTATTTGGTTACTTGTTTAATATATTTTCAATATCATTTTTATTTTTCGTTTTTCAATTTGGGTATATTGGTTTTTTTTGACTAAGAAATGCCCATATGGTCGGGATTCAGATTGTTCGAATAGACCACTTAATAACAAAAGGACACTGGGTCCTTGCAGGACGCTTAAGCTTGTAAAGCTGGTTTAAGTAGTAAATAAACAAAAGAAGAAACAGTGGCTGACGGTCCGGAAATGTAGAAGTAAAAAAAAACAATAAAACGGTTATTAGATAGCACTATACAAAAAACTTCCTTAGACCAGGCTCTCCGGTTTGCAGGCCAGCCCGCACTTCCCCTAGTCCTTACGAGCACCAGTGGTCCAAACAGCAAGATAAAAGCATATAATGAAGACTTGTGTGTGTTTGGGATGGAGAGTAAATAGCAGTAAAATAGACTCATTGTTTTTTTTTTTGCAACCAATTCCATTGCTAATGCTGTAAATAATGTTTTTTAGAATATTGATTGGCCTTATCATAGCCGCTGTGCCGATGTTGTTGTTATTGTTGTTGTTGTTATCGTCGTGCGATGTCAGTTCATCTCTGCTATCACCGCCGCTTACAGAAACGGTCCCCAAAAATTATGATTGCAAACTGGACCGATTGTAGAAAAGCAAAAATAAAAATAAAAATACAGCGCAGTTACAACGTGTCTTTATTACAGCAAAAATACATAAAAAAACAACAATGCAAAACTTGTTTTGACCAAACCAAGAAAATAAAGATAAACTATCCGATTAGCGTCGGAGAGACTACAAAAAAATTAATATAAAAAAAGAGATTCGCGAACGCTTTGTTGGTTCGCGACAACATAAAAAATACTACAGAATCAATATGGCGAATAAAAAGGTTATTTATTTAATCTAAAAAACGCGAACGCTAAAAATGGAAGCAATTAAAATCAAAGAAAACTAAGCTTCAATGTTTTTTTTTTCTAATTGACCGCGATCCACAAAAGAAAGTGGACGATTAGACACATTGTGTTTTGTATGAACATTTTATTGTGTTTTTATTTTTTATTTTTTGCCTCTGGCCCAATTAGCAAAAATAGAAAAAATAAATAAAAAGAAAATGAAAAAAGAATAAACAATGGCCAGAATGCAGATAATAAATTCTTTATGGCTGTTTCCTATTGAGCTGTCAACAACAAAGACAAGCAACTGAGAGCTTGTCGCCACAAACAAACAATGGACGAGTAAATAAACACTGACAATTTTTTTATTCCCAGCGTTAAATTGGCCAAGATAAGCGGTCGAACAATGCTCCCCCTCCCATGAGTGCGTCAATGTCGATGTTGATGTTGGTGTCAATGTCAAGGCCAAAGCACACGCATATTCTTTGCGTTGCTGCTTCTCTTGCTGTGATTGGTGTTAGCAGCCGACAACATCCTTTCTGAGAAGCAAAGCGCTGCTATCTGCACCGATATCTGCAGCTGATGGACATAGCCACTAAGGCAAACAAGTTTGTGCATGCCCTGGTAGCTTGCACATATGACAAAGCTAGTAAAAAAAGCACATATGTGTTGCAGAAGAAGCCAAAGAAGTACAGGGGCCAGAGATCACCAGAATTTCTTGTTGGTCAGGAACTCGCTTTTTGCTACTCTGCTCAAAAAAAGCGCACAAAGCAAAAAGGCAAAAAAAAAGCAAAGACCAAAGAGGGGAGGGGGGCTGTTAGATGTGTAATATCTGTCCCCCCTCCAGAGTGCAAACCCACTCCTCTTCCCCACCCCTACTTGCGCGCTTCCTACGTCGTTATTTTTCCGAGTCACCGCTCCCTTTTAAACGCGCCTGCATTACCCATCAATTTCGCATAGCCAAAAGTTTACATCTTTAATAAAGAACATCTCGCAAAGTATCTTGTCGACCTGCCATTTCCAAACTTTTTTTTTGTCTTTTGTATTCTGCCTTTGCAAGAAAAAATAGCAATATTATATTTACATATTTATATATACACGTAGACTTGAACGTAAACGTACAAGCATACACATATACACACACGCACACACAAACATCAATACAACTGTGTCTTTATACAGCGGCCAACTTATCGGCTACTACAATAAACCACTATTTAGCTCAAGCTCAAGCTCAAGCTCCAGCTAAAGCTTCAGCTCAGGCTCTCGACATAGTCGTCCCGGTTTTCATGAACTCGGGCCAATCAAGGTACGTTTTTTTGTCAGGTCACCACAACTTAAGATAGATAAATATGTTCTGCTTGCTTGATTTGCCATTAGCAACGATTAGCCAGCTTCACTCATGCTTGCACTGGAAAATCAAACACATGCACAATTTTCGTTATCAATTTTTTTTGCTCTCTCCTCGGTATTTGCCAGCACCACTGTTTCTGTTTCTTCCACTATGTCTACAATCCAGTTGTTGCAAAAGATGAGGTTTTTTCACAGGACATACGCACACTTAAACAGATGTTTGAAAAATAAATAGCAGGCACCAATAAGTGAATAATACAGAAAATCGAGAAATCGATCTTTTTATTACAGGATTTCCATTACTTTAATATTTGTAAAGATTGGCTCCTTTATTTGCTATTGGAAAGCCTGCAGAGAATTTATAAAGACATTGGATTCCTTTCTATTTTATTCTGTAATCAATAAAGCAATCACTCAATCAATCAATCAATTTTTTAGCCCGAAAAAGGCGCAGGATCCACAGTAATTTTATTTTTCCATAAAGAACTCTGAAACCACACTCCGCCGAGAAAAAGTTGTCTCTTTCATCCTTCTCAGTGCATTCCATCCTCCCACCGAGTGGATCTTGCGCATGTGAACGGTCTTTATTATTTAATCTATGTCCAATTTTTTTTCTAGAGATTCCCCTTTTATTTGTATTTCGAAATTAACTGGGATTATCGTGCTTTCATTGATGGGGCAAAACCAAGTATTTTGAATTTATTTGGAGCAATTCTATAATACATGCTTCCCCCTCTTTTTCCTTCCTTCCTTTCTTCCTTCCTAGTTTGCTTTTGCGCTTGATTCCAGCAGTCTTTCCAATTGTTCTGCTAGCAGAAATAAATCCTTTTTCTTCGCAACTAGCGCGATAACTACGCATATACTCGCATCGTAGTTAACTAGCTACTGCAGCTCACATTAAAGCGTGTATGTTGCGGTTTTGCGCTTCTTTTTCTGTATACATGTTTGGTTGCTTTCTCAGAGCCTTTGTCACTCCCTCACTCGCTGACCGTTATTTATCTCAATTTAGATTTACACTCCCTTTTCTTTTTTGTTTGCTACTAACCCCCTTTTTTGGTCTCTTATTCTATGACATGTCAGTTGCAACAAATAGCTTATTACAACAGATTCTGACAGCCAAAGACCTCATCATGCGCGGGGACCCCAATGAGCCTGCTTATCAGCTTGATGAGACCACTCGTGCTATCGCCACGCTCTGTCGTACAATGTCCAGCGACAACTCGGAGGCAAGTATATTCAGCGGTTGCATACATATATCTGCGTCTGTCATTTACTTAATCTTCCACTTATTTATATTGCCAGAAAAAAGCAAAAAAATAGTGCTATATATGCCTACACATGCTATCGTTACCAGTTAGTTGCCTCTTTGACTCTCGACTTGTTATTTTTACCATGTCTCAGACTAGTCAGCCGCGCGACAGCATTGCGTGCTGCCACACAATAGTCTCAGCGATATCCCGCTTCCTTTCGATATGATTAAAAATAGCTATTTCTCTCCATATTTTTCTTACTGACTGTCGCGTGACCGGCATTATTCGGCGACCTCATGAGAGCTGGCTTTTTTTTATAATATCTCCTCCACCTATTCTATGTTACCTGTGACCACTTATTAAATCCTGGACTATGTAGTTGCTCTTCTTTTTTTCCTTTCCATTCTACCTTTTTTTCTTTTGTCACAATGTTGAGGAAAAAAGCAGTAGCGCTCAAAGGCAACCTTGCCGTACCATATATGTTCTTTTTGCCTTTTATGTTGATGAGATATAGACTATCAGGAGGTCAGCATGCCCAACGCCGCCTTGTCTCGGCATGCCAATTATCTCTTCCATCTACTCAACTCAATTGCCCTGTGTTGTTATTATTTTCCTTTTGTTTTAGTAAGTGGGTGATGGTAGTCGTAGAAGGAGGGGGTGGTGGTTGGGGTGGGTGCTTTCCACAGAGCGGACAGTGAAAAATGACGCAAAAATAAAAAATGAGCGCGCATGCACCCGCACGCACTTTTCCTGTTATAATTTCACTTCGTATCCTAAGCTAGTCTGGCAGCCCGGCTTTTTTCTGCCTTTTATTTTTGCGGTATCTGCGTGCCTGCGTATTGCTTTCCTGTCCCTCTTTTTTTTGTCTCTGAGCATCTCCCAATGCTGTCAACTTTTTTTTTTTTGGCTTCCTTTCCTGTAAGCATCTTTCTACAATCGTGATAATAAATGTAATTAGAATATAATAAGATGGGTTGGTTCGTCGTAGCATCATCCTTAACCCCTCCCTATTCCTCATGCTCCCCTTTCCTTTTTTTTCAACTCCCTATTTTTATTTTATTCACCTTTACCATATCAGTCTTAATATATTTTTTACAGACCACTCAGCTGCAGCAGCGATAATACGCTAGGATATTTTGGTAGTCTAATCTGGTACTTCTTTTCCTCTTATTTTTTTTTTGCTGCTGCGTAGGACTCGATGAATACAGAGCAGCAGGCCAAGCGGCAACGCACTGACTCTAGGGTAAGTACCTTGGCATCGATCTAATAAGCGATATTAGAAGTTTATCTAATTTGATGAGGGCAATGGTTTTTATATAAGCATTCATCGTCATGCTGTATCTAGTTTGGTTTACTATTCAAGTCGTTCTTTATTTTTTTTTCCCGAGTTTTTAGGCCACAGATCCAGAATCATTGGTCGCAGGGTCTCCTGGCGTAAAGCAGAGCCCGTCGGTGTCACGACGCACACCTTCGGTGGCACATACGCTTCCATCCATTCGGTCGCCTACTGTTTCAGTAGCTGCCCAGCAACTAAATCAGCAGCAACAACAGTCACAACAGCAACAGCCACAGCAGCAACCACAACAGTCGTACTACCAGGAATCTATAGATCCAAACGCCTATCACACGCAGCAGTCGACACCGCATTCTCATTTTTCCGCCAGTGCACAGCCCGCAAGCGCTCCTGCCTCTGCTACTTCAAGCATTGGCCCGCCTCAGCCCCGCTATTTTAACCCTGCTGCCGTGCCCATACAGCAGCAGACTCAGTACTATCACCACCAGAACAATCAGTACAGTTATCAGCAGCAACAGCAACAGCAGTCCCACCAGCTAGGCTTGGTTGCTGCGCATGCTGCATCAGCTTCTCCAGGCATGCCAGCAATGCTGCCCTCCACTGTGGCGGTGTCTGCAGCGGTGGCAGCAGCAGCAGCAGTTGCTACTACTCCACTGAATCCTCCGCGCTCGACTTTGCCGCCGCAGTACATTACGCCGCATGCTATTCCCGCAACGTTGCTGGGCCAGACACCTGCAGTCAGCAACTCGGATTACAACATGTGGTTTTACTCGCAGCAGCAAATGCCGGCACCTGACCGCTCTGTTTCTGTTGCTACTGCCACGGCTGGTGGGATGGTCGGCAGTGCCAGCGTGAGTCCGGTCTCGCAGCATGCGCTAGCATCGGCCGAGCAGCAGCAATACCCTATACAGGGCCATTTTGACAGCCAGATGCGCTATATGGCTGTCCCTAGCCAGTCTTCAGGAATGCCAAAGCCCGCGTCGTCGGCTACATTGCAATTTGACCGGTCAATGCGAGCCAACAGCACTGGCTCCTTGGTTGGTGCAGCCAATGTATTGCATCCATACCAGCAGAGCTATCAGCAAGCGCAAACACAGACGCAGATGCATGCACAATATGCGGGCTATTATCACCATTCACAATCACAATCACAACCACAGCAGAATCAGCAACAGCAGCAGCAGCAGCCTCAGTCTGCTTATTATCATTCTTCAGCTCAGACATATACGCATCCCTATTCACAGCATCAACAGCATATCCAGCATTCGGTTCATTCGCAGCTGCCTTCGCCATTTCCGACTCAGGCATCGGCTATTTCTGCCGCTGCCGTCGCTGCTGCTATTGGCGACACAGCATCGAACCATGCATCAGTTGGAACATCTGCAGCTAGCAGCGTGTTGCATACCGGCGCATATGCAGCAGTCCATACACCAACCGACCAAGTGTCTGCGGCGCAGGTTGCCGCAGCTGTGGCGGCTGCTACAGCATCAGCATCAGCACCAACCTCTGCGCATCCCCATCCTATATCCGGTGGCAGCGGCCCTGTTGTCAGCACAGGCAGCAGCACTGGCAGCGTTGTCAGTCGACTGGGCATTGGATTAAGCGATATCGATCAATCCAACATGCCAGCTTTCAAATTCTCGATGAACATGCAGCCCAGCGGCGAGACAGGAATTCCAGAGTATTTTGAGGTAAGTCTTCTATGCTTAATTGTCTTTACAGATACTTGCAACATGCATTTACACGCCATTCACAATCGTGCTTAGGGTGCATTTGTGCCACAGCTGGACAATACAATGCTGCCACGCTATTAGTCCTTATTAGCGATTCCGTTTGTCTATTTTTTTCATTTATAGTGTGGCTTTTCGCTTGTTCCTTATTTTTTGTTTATGCCATTATATGCGTAACTAGCACAATCAAAAAACAAGAGTTTTTTATATTATTTGTTTGTCTACATTTATAGAACTATACACAGAGCTACATGACTGGGGCTGCTTCTGCACCTCCTCCGCCACGTATGCTAGAGCCATCGCCGTCATCGCCATCAGAACAGACTCTCGACCAGGATCTTATCGTGCGCTTAGACGAGCTATTCATGAAATATCTAGAGCAGATTTGTTCCAATAGTAAGTCATATGAAAGCAATCCTTCAATGGCCAATTGATTACTGCAACCCAATTGTCTTGACAATGGCTGTTAGACAATGCCATTATCTCGTTTTTTTAAAATATCGATTATTCTGTTTTATTTTTTATTTGGCTTCTTGTGTTGAGCACTTTTCTTTTTTTTTTCTTGAGATTAACCTGTTGAGTTTTTTATTTTCTTGTTTGGACTCTACAATGTCTATTCTACTTTGTTTCGTTGTTTTGTAGATATCACTGTCGATTCTGAAGGCGAATCAATGTAAGTTCAATCATCATTCTTTTTGGTGATTTTGCTATTTGCAACAGCTTGTTTATACATGTAATTGGCAATTATCTACATTTCTTATTTCCTCTGCGAATATTGTGATATATTAGTTTGTCAAATTTTGTATTTTTGTCGTATATGTGCTATTTTTAGGTGTTTTGAGAGAATTTTTCTTTTCATATTTTGTGTGATTGGCTGGTTGCTTGGACCATTTTCTACTAGCAATGCCAATGGTCTGCAATCAAATATTTTTATTATCGGTCTTTTATTTAATTTCCCTAATTTGTTTCACTGGCAATACTGGCAGTTGATCATTGCCAATCGCATTGATTTGCTTCTTTTTCACATTTTTATTTCTTGCTTTTTTTTTCACAAACACTTTCTAAAAAATGTTTTTAGGCGTGAAGGGAGATGAGGGATTGTTGCTTCTGTGAATGATAATTTTACTTTTAATTTTTTGTTTATTTTTTGTTGCAAGCTCTTTGCGGTATTTATCATTTTTATTTTATTTTTGCATACCGCCGATCTTTCTCACTTTGCCATTTAAATTTTTTATCAGTTTCTTTTTTTTTAATTGCCAATAACGATATTATTAGTGAGCGCTTGTTTGCTTATTTGCTTGTTTGCTTATTTGCTTGTTTGCTTGCGCTTGTTACAAAGCTATATTTTTGCTGTCAAAAGGAAATAAAATTTTTAATTTTGTTTCTTTGTGTTTCAAGTCTTCTGATCTTCAAAAAAAAATTGTCTTTAGTTTGTTGCAATGGTTTTTTTCTCTCGAGTATCCTATTTTTTTATAAAGCAATTTTGTATTTTTTTCTATTTGCTGTCAGAACTTTGTCCTTGTCTTTGTTTTTTTTTGTCCACTTGGCTCAATGTCCTGTCAATCTGGAGTACCCACGCATAGCATACAAAGACGCAGATCGGCTCCTTTTTGCCCTTTAGATGTGCAGATTGCAGATACGGAAAGATTGCTTTTATTTTGAACCTTATCGTAGAAGATTTTGTTCTCCGCTAAACTGCAATGCCCAAGTATCATCACAAAAGCAAATTGACATATTTCAGTCGTACGGTTTTTTACTTCCTTTCAATACTACTTGGTCATTTTTAGCACGATTTCTCTCTTAGAACTTGTTTTTTTTTTTTGTTAAGCATGATCGGCTAATTTCCTAATAATCAACGATTTTTTCATATCACATCCTTTTTGTCTACTTTGTGTCAATTGTAGACACCAGACGCAAATGGCGAAGAAGCTGGAAAAGCTCGAGCAGTGCACAGAGTTTCGCACGTTCCGGTTCCGTATCCAGGCCTTTTCCAACGGGTATCGCGAGTTTATCGAGCGCGAGGCCGGTCTGACAGAGCAGGTAGTCAGCAAGCAGCAGCTGCGCAACTATTTGCACCAGCAGAGATACATCTCGCGGTACAATGAGGACGGCAAAAAGGCCAAGAGCAAGGGCCATCACGTGTGGAACGTCGAGGCCAAAAAGATATCGCGTAACACATGGTGGTTCAAGGAGTTTTTGCGTCGCATAGCCTCACCGCCGCCAAAGGCTGTGATCGGCGTTCCTTACGAATGGACGCCGACGATCTGGGACCCACAGATCAAGTCGCCCAAGGTGTACTTCAACTCGGAATGGCTTCCGCACTGGTTGCAGTGGGACAACAACGCGCTGCGCGGACTGCCGCCGCCAGACGCGACTGACTGCGCTATCTCGGTCATTGCCAGCTACTACCAGGGCAAGGAGATCCACCATCTCAAGACCAATTTCACGATCCATGTTGTGCCACACACGCCAACAACCACTGTATACATGCCGTAGCTCTGCTTGCAGCGACTCCCCCACTTCCACGAAACCCCTCGTCTTCTCAAAAAAAAAATAACTTTATTGTTTGCGTGTCTCTGTGACTACAGTGTCCATTGCATCATATCCACCGTAACTTATAACGACAAAATCTTTTTCCCTTTTTCCCTTTTACAATCTGTGTGCTTTTAATCAGTGAGCAAGTGGGTGCTTCGTCCTTTCTTTTTTTTCTTAGTCTTCTATGACACATCCCATTTACATGTCTCACTTAACTCTACTTTTTGCCCTCCTTTCGCTCTGCTCTTGTCACTTTTTTTTTAAATATTATAAATCTTTTTTTTTTCATTCTAGGTATATTTTATTATTAAATAATTTTATTTTGCTACTTGTAGATATCTGTGTTTCTAAAGCTAGAGTTGTCCTTAAGCGAGTCATTGTGTGCTTTGTACTCGACAATGCATTCAGACGGCAGACCCATGGTAGCCTTCATAGTGTCTCTGATATGAGCGTTAGTCTTTGTGTCCAGCGCAGTCCTGTTCCACAGCGAAATAATGTCCTCCGAGTTCCTGATCGACAGCACGATGCCGCAGATCTCGTCGTCCACGCAGAACGCGTCGCCAACTACGGCCATGGCTAGCTTCTCCCACATGCGGGGCGACAGACCCTTCCGCAGCCGGACCATCCATTTGCCGCCGTTGACGTTTGCCGGGTCCTCCCACACGGGCCGAACGCCCTGGCGAAACATATGGTAGTCAGTGATCGTAGGCACTCTGTCGGGGCGCTTCAGGTGGCTGTATACTGCCCAGAACCGCTCGACAGTGGCAAACGACGCGATCTTTATCATCGCCGCTTCGTAGTCGTCGATCTTCTGCCCAGGCGCACGGTGCATAAACCAGAATGTCCAGGCAAATCTCAGCGGATGCTCAGCTTCTCCCGTCCCACTCGCCACTTCCATTTGCTGCTGTTGTGCTAAAGTGGCAGAGTCGATACCGGTCTGAGTAACCTCCTCAGACTCTGCGTTGGCAGACGCACGGGCATGGGCGAACAGACGCGACGTGCTCCATGGTGTCGAGTCAGATTCTTCTTCCAATCCATTGGAGTTGGCTGTGTTGCTGCCGGCAATCATTGAGCTTCGCGGCTTGTCGCGCTTGTAGTACTGCACTATTTTCGATGGCTTTGTTGCTGCTGGCGGGTAGTTTGCGTCGCGGGTTATCTTTGTTGCGGCTGAGGCCTTGCTTGGGGCTGTGTACATTAGGATCTGATGAAATAAATAAAAAAAAAAGATTTTGGAAAGTAAAATAAAAATAAAGTGAATAATTTTAATGAACGAGACAAAATAAAAAAGAAAAAAAAAACAGTATACAGAGTTGATTAGAATTGTAAAGTAAAAGAAATGAAAAAAGGCCAAGTAGAAATTAGAAATGAAAAGATTGAAAAAGTTTTTTTTTTATAAAAAAAGAGGAAATTTTCTTTAAAACCTTTAAATTCGAAACATGAAAAAAATGTATGTTGTAAATGGATTAATACACGTGATTTTAGTCTAATTTATCTTTTTCAGCACCTTTTGCATGGATCTCAGCCCGGCAAAGGTCAGGCTGAATATGGCCAGAAAGGCAATAGTCGAGACGACAAAGAAGGCCTCTGGCCGGGACTCGAGCGCATTGATCAGGTTCATTCCAAACAGCCCTGAGAGAAACGTGCCGGTGCTCAGGCCAACAGTCAAAATAGTCAGTCTGATTTCCAAAAGCAAAAGGCTGTTGCGCTGCGAGTCCAGAATAATATTGACCACATCCTCAGTTGTGCGCACATGCGAGGAAACAGACTCGACATGATTGACGATTTCCTCGACCTGCTTGAGGTACGTCTCCATCATCAGCTCCACCTCCTCGTGCTCATCCGGGTCGCGTAAACGCCCTTTGAGCTTTTGCGTCAGATACATGCCCGCAAGATCCTCGTCCTGCTCCAGGACCTCCTCGATAGCATCGCGGATGTTCAATGCCTTTTGCTCGAACCGCGATAGTCGCTTTGAGTACTGCAGTAGCTCGCGCAATTTGGACCTATCGACGCTTTCCTCGAGATACGCAAGCAGGTTCTGCACCAGGTTGACCAAAACTTCTTCGTCGCTCTGCAGCGAGTTGACAACGCTTATAAGCACGGCTTCCAGCGCCCGAAACTCAAACGGCTGCTGAGCCTCGCTACCTCCCGCGACGCTACCACTGCTACGCAGCCGCTCCTGCAATTCATACACCAAAAGGCCCTGACTGTAGCTACTGGGCGTGCCGATCGAGTCAAAAAGCACTATCCGGTCGGCCTCGATCAACGCCCTGATATGCAGGAGATTGACCAGAATAGCGTGTTTTCTGACCAGAATAGCCGGCATCTGGTTGACAAACTTGCTATCGATTTTGCGCAAATCCCGCGGCTGCAACCCATGCTGCGCGCAAAGCTCCGATTTCTGGAACTCGCCCGCCCGAATCGTCACATTCCCGTCTTTATCCAATTCGGTGCACCGCAGGGTCAAGTCAGGCGTCTGCTGGATCTGCTCGATCCGCGCCTGTGTCTCGTTAGCGCTGCCATCGACATCACCGGGGGGCTCTGCCACGGCGCTACGCTGGAACCGATATACTTCCTGCTTGAGCGGCCGCATTTTTGGCTCCATGCTTGTATCTTCTTGTGTTTTTTTGCCTGGGAGTGGTTTTCCTTTAAGCGGTCTGGTGAAGTGCTCGAAATCGGTCATGAATCCCTTGCCTACCTTGCCCTTGCCCACTGCGTCCTCCAGCTTCTTTGATCTCTTGGTCTTTAATCTTTCTAGATCTGGAAGCAGATCAAACATGTTGAACGACAGCTGGCGCCGCGCCATGGTATGCCGTGTATTTGGCTTTGGCGGTAGACTGCGAAGCCTGTTTCTCGTGGTAAATGCATTTGTGTGGAAATTCCGACTGGGTCGGAGACATAGAATCGATGATGTGGGCTGTAAAATGCTTGTCACTGTTTTCCAGCAACCGGCTGTGCTCATTATCTAACTATTGGAAAAAAAAATTAAATTAAACGGAAAGGAAATAGCTGTGTAAATGAGTTTGAATAAAATAAATAATAATATACAGGAAAAAAGTGGTAGCAAAGAATCAAACAAAGGAAGAGGATTATTTTTGCAATGTTTAATTAGAGAAAAATAAAAGATCATCATCTTCCCAAAGAAAAAAAGCCCCCTTAATCGTATTACGATCAGCTTTTGACAGATCATTTCAATTACAGCATCAAAAAAAAATCAGTAAAAGAAAAAGACTGCCGCTTCAACACAATTTACTTAGAAGTGATTCTTGATTCTATCAGTGCTTATTCACTCCACAGCAGCCCGTCTTTATCACCAAGGCCGCAGATGAATCCGCCCCATAAACAGGCGAGTTCGCGCAGATCTGCTCGATGTGTATGATGGTAAGCTAAGAGTAAATAGAGCCGCTTTTAGCAGCAACTTTCATGCCTTTATCTAATTAAATGCTTTGACATTGCAGACCAATTAATGATCTTCTAATCCTCCTCCTTTTTTATCCTCAATCGGCGCATTCCTTTTACCCATGAAACCGCTTTTCAGAGCGACCATTCTAAGACGCACTCTGTCATATGCGCGGGCGTATTCCATGAGCAGCCCAGTGCTTCGGGTGCTTGGGCTCGAGTCGTCGTGCGACGATACGGCGGCAGCAATAGTCAGCAGCGACGGCCAGATCCTGGGCGAAACCAACGTGCACCAGCACACGGTGCACGAGCAGCACGGCGGCATAGTCCCCGGCCTAGCAGCCAACCACCATCTCAAGAACATGCCGCTGGTCGTCCACGACACGCTCAAAAAGGCCGGGATGCAGATCACCGATCTCGATGCCATCGCCGTGACCCGTGGCCCAGGACTGCCAGCCAGCCTAGCCGTGTGTGTTGCAGCGGGCAAGACGCTGGCCGCAGTGCACGCGAAGCCGCTTATCGGCGTGCACCACATGGAGGCCCACGCTCTGATGGCTCGCATGACCTCGTCGGTCGTCCAGTTTCCTTTTCTCTGTCTTTTAATCAGCGGCGGCCACACGCTGTCGCTGGTGGTCCATGGCATCAATCAGTACACCATGGTGGGCACAACGCGCGACGACAGCGTGGGCGAGGCCTTTGACAAAGTGGCTCGCGAATTGCAGGTCCCCTGGATCAGCTCCCAGGAGGGCGGCGGCGCAGGACCAGCCCTGGAACGGCTCGCTCGCGACGGCGACCCCCTGAGATTCGCGCTGCCCGTGCCCATGGATAAGGCTGACAGCGCGGCTTCGCCGGACTTTAGCTTCTCAGGCCTCAAGACACGCATTAAGCGTATGCGCGAGCAAAATCTCTTCAACCCCGTTGTTCGCCAGGATCAGGCGGACGTGGCTGCTGCGTTCCAGTTGGCTGCAACCAAGCATCTGCGCAAAAAGACTGCGCTGGCGTTTAGGCGTGCGCGCGAGATGCACGTCGACGTGACGTGTTTGGTGGCCAGTGGCGGCGTGGCTAGCAATTTGGCGGTGCGCGAGAGCCTGGAGCAGCTGGCCACGTCCAATGGCGTCGACCTTGTGTGTCCGCCGCCTAGCCTGTGTACTGATAACGGCGTAATGATTGCTTGGGCGGGGATCGAGCGACTAAAACTGGGTCTGCTCGATCCATACACTATCGACTTTATCCAGCGATGGCCACTTGAAGATCTCAAAACCATGGGATACAGGCCAAGAGCATCGAGCTTCTAGAAGATAAGGATTTGTGCTGATTTGTCTGGTAACGTAAATGGCAAGAATAAAATGGCCGTGCTCTGGCTGCTGGATCGCCCCGTGTAAAGGACCGAAAAAAAAACATGATATTCATCTTTTAGCTGCACCAGCTGACCCAAGAGATTTGCAGCATAGTAGGTGTAAGTGCGTCGACCGTCGCTCTGCTTTCCACCCCTTGTCCTTGTAAATGCAAGAAAGAACATGCCTGAAGACACAGAGCAAGGCGTTTCGGGGCATAAGCAAAGAGACATGGTGGTCAAGCAGGCAACCAGCGGCTCGCCACGTCGCACAACACTTTTATATTCCCATCTTTCCCTCCTTTTTCCTTTCTCTCTTGATTATCCTGACACTTTTCTCCCTTTTTCTTCTTTTTTATACCTTTAATAATAATAGTAGTAGTACAGCTTTGTAGTAGCTCTTCCGTTTATAATCTAAGCAAGTATGTCGTTTACTGATCCCACAGTTGTCCTTCCAGCTCTGCTAGCCGCAATTGCTGGCGCCATCTACTTTTACTACTTTTCGCCGCAGGCAAACCAGCCAGACATCCATCCTCTGCAGCTGGCACAGCAGTCTTCGGTAAGCAGAACCCGCGGCTCGTCCAACGAGTCTGCTGTCTACCGCTCCAAGATTGCTCCCGAGGGCTCCAGTCTTCTGGCTGCTCCCTCTCGCGAGGTCAAGACCCTGCGAGACGCCATTCGTCTTGGCCGTGCAGCGAGCAAAAACGCAGCAGCGCTTGTTCAGACCGCAGTCGACGATACCAAGATCATCAAGTCCTCGTCTGAAGACGTTGCTAGTCGCACGCTCGCATTGGCTAGCGGCTTCAGACGCATTGTGTCTGCAGCAGATAATGCGCCTGTTTCGGCAATTCTGTATATGCACTCCTCGACAGAGCTTCTGCTAGCCTATCAGGCATGCATTGAGGCTGGAATAGTTGCCATTCCGATCTCTGCGCAAGAGCCTGTCGACGTCGTTGAGAAGATTGTCAAGCACTCGTGCTCGCCACTGATTGTCACGTCTAGTGCGCTGGCAATGGGTCTGGGCACACGCGTCGCTGGCTCGTCGCTCAAGCATGCTGTGCTGCTGGGCGATCTCGATGGGTCCGATGAGTCTGTAGCCTTTGGCAAAGTCGCAAAGGTTGTTTCGATGGAGGAGCTTGAAAAGGGCCCTGCACTGGAAAGAGACGACCACTCACCATCAATCGAGCCATCTGATCCTGCATATGTGCTGTACACCACTGCAGACAATGACGGCTCTGCTCCGCCGCGTGGTGTGGTCATCACTCACTCCAACGCGCTGTCTGCTCTAGCTGGCCTGACTACCGCTCTTCCTGCGACCCAGGCGCTGAGCAGCAAGGACAAGTTTATGTCGGTTGCTTCTTTGGCAAATCCTGCCAATTTAAACTTTATCAATCTGGCTCTGTTCCATGGATGTCCGATTTTTATTTGCGAAACGGCCGACTCGGAAAAGTTCAGCAACTTTTCGTACCAGTTCCAGCCGACATTTACCTACCTCGAGCCTCTGCTTTTGCGCGATCTGGTCCAGCTGTTCTACTCGCACATTATCAAGTATCCCAAGCTGGAATACAAGATCTTTATGAGCGGTTACCGCCGTGCACTTGATTCGCTGATGCGTGGAATGGTGCCCAAGGCTTCCTTTTTCGACTTTTCGTACTTTAGACATTACCGCAACGTGATGGGCGGCAAGCTGCGTCTGATGTATGTCAATGGGCAGACTACATCGTCAAAGGACATCGAGTGGCTGCGTATTCTGCATGGTGCCAAGGTAATCCCTCTGTTTGGATCCGTGGAAACCTGCTCGGCAGTGACTGCTGGCGCATACTTTGACTATGCCTCGGCCATAGAGACTCATAATGTCGGCGCTCCCCTGGCTTGCTGCGAGCTCAAAGTAATCGATTGTCAGAAACCGGTTTGCTTGACCTCTGAAGACAAGCCGTATCCTCGCGGTAGAATCCTTGTTCGTGGCCCGAGCGTGGCAAGCGGCCTGTGGAACGAAAGGAATAAGTCAGTAGAGCTTAGCGACGGCTGGCTGGAGCTGCCCTATTTTGGCGAGATTATGCCTAACGGGACTCTGAATGTCATCGGAATCACTGCGACTATCGTCAAGAGCGACCTAAGCCCATCCGGCGATTTCTTTGTAGAGCGCCTCGAGCGGCTGCTGATCAGCTCGCGCGCCATCACCGATATATGCGTGGTTACGCCCGATTCGTCGGCCAAGCAGATCACAATAGTTGCTCATCCACGTCCGATGGAGCTGTTTGCAGAGGCTAATAAGTCGAAGCGCAGCTACAAGATGCAGGAGATAGACAGCTATCCCTGGTGTGCCGAGTACATCAGGGACAAGCTGATAGATGTCGCTGCGGCCTCGGACGAGTTTTCCTGGGTCGCGCAGATGCCCAAGCAGGACGTCAAGGTCAAGCTGGTCTCGTTGCCGTTTAGCACCAAGAACAATTTGGCATTTTCGGATGGCACCAATAACCGTGTTGCGGCCAAGAGGCTGGTAGCTTTGGGCACGAATTAATTGAAATAATCATCAAGAGTTTAATAAACATTTCATTTCAATAACTACAATCTGGAAATCAATACTCATTAGCCGAATCATTCAGGACTTCCACTACTCATTCAAACAGATACGAGATGCCACCATTTTTCGTCGCCGCTGGCTAACACTGCCAAGTCGGTGGTACCACTTCGACTCTGGTGAAAACAGCAGGAGCGGGAGCCTCACGATCCAGCTGGACCCAAACAGCCTGGACAATAGGACCCGACGGAACTACAGGCAAACAGCATCTTTCATCACACCGGACCAACATACCACAAATCAAATATCGTTCACAATCACAATTCAGTAATTTTCTTAGTTCCCCCTTTTATTATTATACTCGAATATACCTGCGTTAATCGCCAAAAAAAAGTTCAATAACAACAATGCCAGTGTATCCTTCTCTAAATATAACGCGTAAGCATGTTTTCTACAATTTCCTTTTATTCTTTTTTTTTGTGATTTGTTTTGTGTGTGGAAGGGTGGGCGTCACCTGGAAGTAGTGCCGATACCAGGGACACCCGCGCTTAGCAAGGTTTGCAAGCAGGGACGCTAGCTAAACATGCCCATTCAAAAAATTGTAAACATTTTGCGTAGGGCTGTGCCCCAATCGAAAACGTTACGTTTCGAAGAACATGTTACTAAAATTACGTGATCCAAGCTAAATAGCTTGAGAGGAATGGGGAATCCAGCAAAAAGAGTTGCTGTACTGAGTCAGATATTTATACAGCAGCATATCAAAATTTCTGCTTTTTATGCTTATGGGATTAATAATTAACTTTGTCACGTGCATATTATAATTTTGTGTATATTGTTTGACCTTGCTCACATGATCTTTTTTTTTTTTGCATTTTTCTTGATTACAAATAAAACAGGTAATGAAATTCCAGAATTTAAAATCGTAGCTTTTAACAGCTAGTAAATTATGCTTAAGGCAAAATGGAGCAAGCTGTTATGTGAAAAACAATATTGCCAGTGATGTTTCTGCAGTTTAGTCAAAACTCTACAAGCAATACAAACAACCGCTCTATCCACATAGCCGCAATAATTATTAATTCCACCGCTGTAGAGCATGTAAATGCTTTGCCGAATCTACATGCTGCTTGTTATCTTTACGCTAGAAAATCTGTTAGCTTGTAAAGCATTTTAGTCCGCGTTTTAATCCATAATAGCATTTAATAATTCAACTCTGCTTAGAGAATCATCAACCTGCAGCAACGCCCCTAGTAAAATCTATATGCATATCCCAATTTCCTGCTTTCACATACCACTATGGCGATTCAGCTCATCACATGTTTACTTCATTTTAAACGTTGCTTTTAGAAGCTGCATTTCTTTTCTTTTCTTTTTCGTAGCTCATGTACAACGCATTTATTAACATTGTCGAGCCGCATTTCTACCATATCATTATCCTCTGTCTTTAGTGTTCATCATTATTTATTTAATGTGCGATATACTTAATACCAGATGAGATTTTTACTGTTTTTAGCTTACAAACCCTTTTTACAAAAATAATAAAACTTTAGTATAAATCCAAACTTATTTATTAAAAAAAATTATTCATATTGCAAAATCCCACCTCTATCAAAGTTTTAATGCCTCAAGAGACAACTCTGAAAAAAAAAAACAAATCTCAGTATATTTACCAAGATCTATTTGTTTCAAAAAGAACTTTTAATAATAAAAAAGATTGTTAAAATTTCTAAAGAAAAAAAAACAATACTCAAGACAGTAAGTTGCTTTTATACTTCAAGTGGACATAGTCATGAATAAGATTATAAATCATTGATATCCAAGTTATGTTAATAAAATTTTAATATTCACCTTATAGCTGAAGAACATTTGACGTCAAAGTCAGGTCTTTTTTTTTTTACAAATCGTAACTCGTTTTTAAAAAAACTACTGGCATATTAAAGAAGCAGTTTTTTGTGTCAGTTGAAATAGGGTTTTTTCAGTGGCAGATAATTCCATGTTTCAGCATTGACATACAAGACAATAGTCAAGAAAAAATTTTAACAAATGTTAGTAGTACTGAACAAATGCATACACAGTGGAAGTAGATACACAGATTAGATGGTTCTCCCAGCACAGATGCAGCAAGGACATGTAGATATACTGTTTTATATTTTGGACATATTTTAGATAAATCATATAGCAGTCAGCACTTACCTCAATGTTGCCTGTATTCTCGACAAAGTCGAGGGGGTAGTTAGAAGTGGAATCGTTAAAGACCACTAGGTTTGTACTGTCACTCTATGCGCCGGCGCTGCGCAGGAGGCTCATTGTCAGGGCTCTCTCTGCTGCCATTATCTGGAGCCACCTCATCAGCATCAACAGTGCGTTGCAGATGCATAAAGCACTCAGGCACTTTGCCATGCTCCCAAAGGCCTGTCACAATGTGTCTGAAGTTTAGGCATGCAGCAAGGTCGCGGTTGAGAATACGTGGACACGACTCACCAGTCATAGCATTTTTCACCCATCCTTCACAATTTACGTTTTTGCAACGCAGGACAGCATAGCTCATAATGACTGGCCATTTGATCTGTTGGTGCGGCCGCGGGTTTTTCACATGCAGAAACTTCTCCAGTTTGCCCTCCTCGCAGTACGGACACCATGTCAATGTTTTAAACTCGTCGATATGTAGTACCTTAAAGCCTTGAGCTAGGAGCATTCTGCGTAGGCCCTTGCCAGGGATTGGGGCATGCGAACGAACAATGCCTGCAGACCAATTGCCAAGTATTAGTGTCGGATTAAGACCAAATTTGCGCCGCAGGTCTTTCGCCAGCTTTGACTCCCAGCGCTGGCGATTTATAAAAGCAGACTCTTGTAGCTTGCGGTGAAGAGGCTGAGCAATCCATGGATGGCGACGTGGCATAAAACCCTGCTTAACCTCCTGCTGTTGGCGCTCCTTGCATTGTATCTGAAGCTCCCTCTGCCACTGTTGTCGCTGCTCTTTTTGCTGTTGTCGCACACGTTGTCCATTTTCCACTTTTTCGATGTACTGCTCATGTTCTTCTCGTAGCTCCTCTTCTGTCTTCGTTTTTTCCTTTTTGTTTTTTTTTGGTCGCCTCCTTTTCTGCCTTTTTCTCGCATTCCAATTTCCACATGTCTCGACGGACATGCTGACGCTGGGGTTCGCTATTCTGCAACAGGCGCTCTTTCCCTTCCTCGCGTTGGGTCTGCTGCTGCTTGTACCGCTCCTTTCGCTGCTTATGTCAATCATGTCAGTACTGCTGCTGCTGATTGTGCTGGTGCTGCCTCTTCTGCTGCTGACACTCCCTTTGCTGCTGCTGCTGCTGCCACCCAACAAACTCCTGCAGCTGCACCAGGTCCTGCTGCTGCTCCCAGTCTAGCAGCTTCTGTGGGCACTTGTTGCATTGTTGCATCTTTAGTAGCTCAAGTTCCTGTATCTGGGACTGCTGGAGCTGCTCAAGCTGTTGTGACTGGTGCTCACAGTCACCCTCATGCAGCCAAGACTGCTTGCGATATACCGCACCATGTCTGCGTTTTAGCTCCAACTGGGCTTGCCACTCTTCTTGCAGCATTTGCTGTTGCACATGGCCCTGGCGCTGGTGCTCCTGGTTCTCTCGCTGACGCAGCTCCTGTTCCTGCTGTAGCTCAGCCTGTTGCGTCCAATCAGCCTGTCGTTTCTGGTGTTGCTTCTGGCGCTTACGCTGTTGTGTCTCGTCTGGTGGAACTGTCAGTGTATCAGCATAAAAGTCTGTGAGTGTTGACCATACCATGGTGCAGGTCCTGAGATATTCATAGTAGTTTGCAAGGTCTAATGTGCAGCTATTTACTCTTGACATTGTCTGTTCTGCTGTGCAAACAGCATCCATTTTAAGGCTATTGTGGATGTCGATGTACTTCTGTCTTTGTAGTAGTGATGTCTTCTCAGCCAGTGTAGTTTGAAACAGCTGTGGCATTTTGCTTGTGCTGCTGTTGCCCATGGCATGGATAAGCTGGCAA
>JANBOH010000078.1:0-56183 GCA_027478445.1 Coemansia asiatica
CATTTGGCTTTCATGTGCAACTGCCGCTTTAAGTAGTGGATTTGGAAAAAGCGGAGAAAATAAATTTAAGAGGCTGGAGCTGCCTTTAATCTCACTGCTTCTCACGTGCAAGCACTGGCAGAAAATAAAATTAGTAACATTTGACAACAAGGGAAGAAAGAAGCAAAGTGGAAAAATGAATGTGAAAGCAAAAAAAAAAAAAAAAAGCTAGTAGGATTTTGAGCGCACATGCCTGCTTTACGAAAAAGGGAACAGAAAAGGACAGGCCTCGGAGCATGACAGCGCTGTTGCATGCCGATGTGAAAGAAACGTATATCAATTGGCAATAAAAGAAGTAACGATGTGCCGCTGTGTCATATATAAAATAAGTTCGACATGTGTATGCAGCCGCTTTTCTCTTTATCTCTATTTAAAATAGGCTTTATTTCTGCTTTATCCAATTTCCTCTTTTTTTTGCTGTACTTTTTTTCAATCAATCTTTCTTTCTTTCTTTTCTATACTACGCCTTTTATACTTTTTACTTTCTAGAGTCTACTATACACAATGTCGTACGCACGTCTTGGGCAAGTTGCATCTCATCTGGCTGGCGACAAGGCGCCACGCACCCAAGTTGGCGTGAAGAGCCCCGACGACGTAGTCATCGTGCAGGCGCTGCGCACCCCGATCACCCGGGCACGCAAGGGCGGCTTCAAGGACACGACGTCCGAGTATCTGCTGGGCAACATCCTGAAGGGCGTGGTCGAGCGTGCCAACATCGACCCAGCCATTGTCGACGACATCTGCGTCGGCAACGTGTGTCCTCCAGGCGGTGGAGCTACCACTGCTCGCATGGCAGCGCTGTATGCTGGATTCCCAAACACGACCAGCGTGCAGACAGTCAACCGCCAGTGCTCCAGCGGCCTTCAGGCAGTCGTGCACATTGCGCATGCCATCCAGGCCGGCATGATCGACATTGGCATCGGAGCTGGCGTTGAGAGCATGACACAGTTCTACGGACCCAAGCACAAGATGATCCCCGATACGATCAGCGACGAGGTCATGGCGGCGCCCGAGGTCTCAGACTGTCTTATCCCCATGGGCTTTACCTCGGAGAACGTAGCCAAGGACTTTGGTATCTCGCGTGCCAAGCAGGATGCCTTTGCTGCTCTGTCGCACCAGCGTGCAGCCAAGGCGCAGGAGGCTGGCTATTATGACGAGGAAATTTACCCGATCAAGACCAAGATCGCCGATAAGGACGGCAACGAGACCGAAATCACCGTGTCGCGCGACGACGGCATCCGTGCTGGCGCCACCGCCGAGTCCCTGGGCAAGCTGCGTCCAGCGTTCTCTGCTGAGGGCTCGACCACCGCGGGCAATGCGTCGCAGGTATCTGATGGCGCGGCCGCGGTTCTGATGATGAAGCGCAGCCGTGCACAGGAGCTTGGCCTCAAGATCCAGGGCAAGATCATTGCCTCTGCTGTCGCTGGCGTTCCTCCACGCATCATGGGCGTCGGCCCTGCCTTTGCAGTGCCCGCTGTGCTCAAGAAGACCGGACTGACCATTGATCAGCTCGATGTGGTTGAGCTCAACGAGGCATTTGCGTCGCAGGCTGTGTACTCGATGGAGAAGCTTGGCTTGGACATCAACAAGGTCAATCCCAAGGGCGGAGCCATCGCGCTGGGCCATCCTCTGGGCTGCACCGGCGCGCGCCAGGTCTCGACGCTGCTCACTGAGCTCAAGCGCCAGGACAAGCGCGTTGGATGCACAACCATGTGCATTGGTGGCGGCTTCGGAATGGCGGCCATCTTTGAGTCCGAGCATTAGATCAAAACGAAACATTAATTACTTTTTTGTTATGAAATTTATTTCCATGCGATTATCGATACACTCTGTTTTTGATTGATTGATTGATTGGCTGGTTGATGAATGGATATTTCTTGGTTTGGCTTCAGAAAAAACGCATTTTCAGACGCACGGATCAGCAGCTTGCTCACTGCATCAGCCAACAGTCCCAGTGCTCGGAATGCATCTTAGCCAATCACAGCGGTGTCACATGGCATAGGGAATGTTTTTTTTTCCTTTTGGCTGGCTAGTTTTGCACCGTCTATCTTTCGTTTATGCATTCTGGCTGAACGCTGCAAGTCACATGTAGCCTGAAATATAATAAATAGCAGCTGCATCGATTTGTGCTGCATCGATTTGTGCTGCATGTGTGCATTCCGCTCTTATCGATCAAGTCCAATCCATTTGTTTATTTTTTGTGCACGACATAATAGCCAGCCAACGGAAGATGCAGAGCATATCCTCACCTTTTGGTCAAAAAAGGGTCACAGGGAGAGAGAAAATTGGACAAACGGAAAAAGCAAAATGTGACTTTATATCTCAGTATTTTGTTTCAGAGAGCGCGAGACATGCACAAGAATGCTCGCCTGTTTATATTATTTGTGTTCCAATTGGAGAAAAAAAAGGTAGTAGTAGAAGAAATATAGAGGTATAAAAGAGAAAGAAGGGATGCCAAGGGAGGGCTAGACAGCATAAAATAGCTTTTTTTCTCCGTTACCAAAAAAAAAAAATTGTTTAAATATCCAGAACCAGTATTCCTTTTATTAGTGACCTTTTTTAACATTCTTCACATTATTTAAAACTTGCTGTATATTATTATTAGTATTATTATTATTATTATAGTTCCTTTATTTTCTCCAAGGACAAAGACAATTCTTTTTTAAATGACTTTTACCATAGTCACACGCACACTTCGTCCCTGCTCGGCTATTGTCCGGGCACCAAGAACCACTACTACTACTACTACTACTACTATTACTGCTGCGCTGGCCAGAAGGGCGCTGCTGGTTCCAGCAGGCATGCGCGCTTATACCAAGGTCGATACCGACGTCGAGGCCAGCCAGCTCAACCCCACCGACTTCCACAAGTATCTGCAGACACGGAACCGCGAGCCCATGGAATTTATGGCCGAGGAGTCCGAAATCCTGGTCTCCGAGTCATTTGGCGCCGACGCATCGCTCTCCAAGGACGCGTCGTCAAACAATAGTGGCCTGCATGGCAGCCGGGGCGTCAACGAGGAGTTTGCAAAGCAGATTCATGATCTCCTGAGCCCCACATACGGAGAATAAATTAAAAATTGTTTGAAAAATTGCACTCATCTACTCTTCATGTATTTTTTTTTTCTTAGTTTCAAATAAAAAACAAATATATTCTGTATTGGTTCTCATATTTATTATTTCTCAGTCTTGCGAAAGATCAAGATTCCAGATCCGCACGGTGCTGTCATCGCCACATGTGGCCAGCCATCCAAAATGCACTGGATTCCACCGGACACAGTTGATGTCGCTCAGCCCATGCGCGTCCTTGTGCTCACAGACCAGCTCCACAGTCACCCCAGTGTCTTCACCAGCAGCAGCAGTCACCTTGAGGACGCGCAGAGAATTGTCTCCACAGCCAGTGGCCAGATAGCCCAGGTCGGTCGCCGGCGCTCCAGCTGGCGCACCAGCCCACGATACCGAGTAGATCGCCCGCGAGTGCACTGTGTCGGGCACAACGGCTATGCACTTGAAGTTGGCGTCGGGTTTGTAGTAAAAGCCCTTGTCAGCTCCGCTAGCACGCGAGCCATCGTCATTGCTTTGCGTCCACACCCGGATCGTGCGGTCATCGCTGACAGAGGCCAGATACTTGCCATCGGGGCTAAACGCGCCACCCCACACAGTCGACTTGTGCCCGGTCAGCGTGGCAGCCGAGTACCAGTCGTCGTCGTCCTCCTTCCACACACGCATGGTATCGTCGTACGAGAAAGAAACAAGCATATCGTTGATCGGATGCCACAGGACCATCTTTACATCCTGCGTGTGCTCCATCAAAACGCTTATGCAGTCAAAGTCGCCCTCGCCATTGGACTCCCAGATCCACACGCTCTTGTCTCTGCCGCACGTCGCAAGCAGCTGTCCGCTGGGACTCCATGCTACACACTTGGCCTCGTTCTCGTGGCCCTCCAAAGTTGCCACGCACTCGTATGCATCGTCCTCTTTTTCCCAAATTGCCGTTGTTCCGTCAAAGCTGGCCGTGGCCACTGCCTTGCTGCTTGTGGGTTCAAATGCTATCGACCGAACCGTCCTCTTGTGCGCGTTATCTATGATATCCAGGCACTGCCATGTGCTGGCGCTGGTCTGGTCAACGTCCATAGATTCATTGCTGCTGCCATCAGATATATTCTCTTTGCTGTGCTGCTGTGCTTTGAAAAACCGCTCGCTGGCAATTGGCGCCCAGATACGCGCCGATTTGTCTCCCGAGCAGGTCGCCAGCCGATTTCCTGTACAGTCCCAAGATGCTTGCCACACCCTGTCCTCATGTCCTATACACTTGCCGACACGGAAAAAAAAAAAAGAAAGTTGAGTTTGGTATAGTCTGTACTAATATTGCTTTAATGTCTTAAAACCACATATTATTATTATTTTTTTTGTGGTCTACGTACCAGAAAGCTCTGAAATCAGCCTTAGTTTGACCATGACAAAAAAAATTCTATATTTGTGTTTCTCTAAAACAGGAAAAAAAGTTGCCAATTCAAATAGTAATCAAATACAAAGTAGACAAGAAATAAAGCAAAAAAAGATTCGAATTGTGACAAGGCAAAGCTGTAGAGAGGAAAAAAGATTCTGGTGCGATCGAAAACTCTGGTCAGCTCCCCTCTAGTTTTTTTTGCATTTATTTACAAAATCTAAATTGCATTTTTATTTTATTTTTCCTTCACTATGGATACTGGCTACAACAGCGTGGCCAATGCTATCGTCAATTCAGCACAGGAGGGGTTTATGTTTAACGATGGACAGGCGCTGGCAAGGCTCTTTGTATTTGACAACCAAACAATCGACATCCTTGGCTCCAAGCTAGCCAACATCGACGACTTTAGCCCATACACGGTTCTGATCACAGATCCGATATTCGAGCAGTTCACAGCAAAATACCTGAGCTTTGTGCGCGACAGTCAGGTGGCCAAGCCTGAGGAGAGCCATGGTAACCTGTGTCGGGTCGCTGAGCTATTCACAGCCCTGATGACAGCATCCCAGGGCAACTGGCTGATTCCAGTGTTGCGGCCCTTGGCTTTGGCCCTATGCAGATCGGCGCAGACCACGTACCAGGCTACTCGCGAGCCAGGTGCCTTTGCGCAGACGGCCTCGATCCTTCTTCGCATACTTATCGATCTGCTTAGTGACAACTCGACTCCCCTGGAGCAGTCGAAGAAGCAAGGCTCGCTGTTTGTCGCTGGACTGCTGCTCCGGATCTCTCTGCGCACAAACGCAGCTCCTGGCGCATACGCGAGCAAGACGCTGGAAGTCAAAAACCTATCCAGCTCTCCGGTCTTTTCAGCTAGAGATCGTGTCAGCTACAACTACTGGCTTGGCCGCTACTATCTCGTGTGCTTTTTTATCGACCTGGCACGCACAAGCCTGCAATATGCATTTGACCATTGTCCAGCCTGGCATTACCACAATAAGCGTGCTATTCTGCGCCATCTGATCGCTGCCAATATGATCCGCGGGCATTTGCCAACGCAGGGTCTCCTTGATCAGTACGAGATGGAGCCCGTATATTCGCAGCTCTGCTTGCATTTCCGCAAGGGCAATCTTGTTGGGTTCCAGCAAACTCTTATAGACAATATGGAGTTTTTCCGGTCGCAGGGCAACTACCTGATCTTGCTGGAGCGCACAGAGATTTTGATTTATAGAAACGCGTTGCGGCGTGCAACTCGCATACTTACAAACTCGGAGCGCGGCAAAACAATGCCCTACAAGGACATCCTGACTGTATTCCGCGTCTCGTCACAGAACTATGGCATGGATTTCTTTGAGATGGAGAGCATATTGGCCTCGCTTATATCGCAGAAAATCGTGCTTGGATATCTGTTTCACCATCAAAAGGTGCTTAATCTGTCCAAAAAGCTGCCGTTCCCTCCCTTATTATCTGTAGGATTATTGCTTAACAAGTCTTGAAAAACATTTTTGAAGGGAAAAAAAAATAAAACTAAAGAATAACTATTTTTTTTTACTTCAGATTACTTGGCAACTCGCTCGGTCAGAAAGCGAGCACGGATATATGGATCCAGCTCTAACGCGGCCTTGTGGAATGCTGCAGCAGCCTGCACGCGTGCTGGGTCCATATAGTTCGAAGAGGTATCTGAGCTTGCTGTCCACTCTTTGGTTGCAGCAAAGAAAGCATCGACAGTAGCCTTGAGCTGTGTTTCCGCATTTATTCTTCCCTCGGTATCAAACATTTTAGCATTTTCGGCTTTAGTCGGAAACACATACTTGTAGCTATAAGATAGCTTGCCGCCCATATCGACTAGTATCTGGTCGTTATCGATATATGTCTCCAGCTGATCAGTGTCCTTAGCAATGACAGTACGCTTGGCTACTTGCGGATCAAGCCACGATCTAACGACCTTCCAGATCCCCGTAAACAGCCACGAGTTGACAAAGTGGACGGTCAAGCTGAACATCTGTGGATACGACTCGCTGATAATGCTGAGGAGGACCTTGATAAATGCCATATCAATGTTTTCTCTCTTGAATCCACTGAAATCATAGACCAGGGTAGCACGCTCACCAAAGTCACGAGCAATCAGCGCAGTCTGCTCAAGCGCAAAGGCTGCGTATTTCTCAACCACATTTTCGCTTCGTTCACGAGCTATATTGAGCTTGATACGGACTATGGTCACTGGATATCCAAGCTTGTCCTTGCCCACTCGAAAAGTGACACCGTCGCTGTGCATCTTGTAGTGCTGGCCCAGCTCGCCGTTCCACATCAGCTCGTCGATTGCCTGCGATGCGCGCCACTCCACCGACTTTACAATCTTGCCAAATGCCGCATCGACGTCCCAGCTGGTAGCGCGCAAAAACATCAGTAAATAAGAGTCAGGGTTGCTATACAGCATACATGCATGCCAGAAGGCGTTGGCAAACAAACGGCTGCTTTTATTCCCGCTAAACAGCGGCTTAAATGTTCCTGGAACTGCGATCTCGCGGATGCCCTCGAGGTACATCTTGTCCCGGACTGTCTGCGTTGTCACATTGCTTGCTCGCTCGAGGTTTTTATTGTACCATTGGTCCATGGCTTCGCTATTGGCTCCGGAAATCCCTGCCGATGCAAAGTCATCTGTCTTGATCTGGCTGTGGGTCACATCGATAGGCTTGTCTTCAGTTGCTTTGAAATGAGCAATGATCTTGATCCATAGATGCTTCAGCGCCTGTTGCTGAAAATTATCTAGATTTCCAACAGTTCCACTGCTTATTCTAGTCCGGCTCTTGTATACTTCTTGAATATCTGGTGCTTCTGAGACGGTCATTTTTTTTGAAAGAGTAATATTTTAAAGTGTAAAAAGAACTGCTCTTTATTAGATGAGATGAAAATAAAATGACTGATACGAAGAAGAGAAAGGATGGCTTGGATTCCTTCCTCCTCTTTTTCATGTTCCTGACAGTTTTCTAACGCTTTGTGTTATTGTGTATGTTTCTTTTTAGGCGTAGGTATGGAAAATTTTGCTATTTTTGTGGCGCACCTTTATTGACTATACTGAGAATGTAGATGAAAAAAGTCTTACTTTGCAAAAATATATAGGCTTAGCTGCAGCCACATCATTTTAATAAACATGAGATAGAGCAGCACAGAAAATACATTAGCTAATTCTATAACATGCAATTCCTTGTACGGTATATCTCTAGATCTAATAGAGTTGACATGGGTCAGCTCTCTTTAAAAATATAGAGGGTCTTTGAACATTACAGATTAAAATTTAACCAATGATTTCTGCCCACAAGTCAGAGCTTTTAATCTAATCCCACATTGCGATGAAAAAATATATTTACTTAACTCCGCTTCTATGAGAATATAAACATACAACTACCATATCTCCTCCTCCTCTTCTTCTTCTTCTTCTTCTTCTCCACATTGTCTAATCAAGTCTTTGCTTTTACGAACTGAGTCGCCAATTTATTTTTATTGCGTTTCATTGATACTGGTTATTATATGAAAAAAAAGACAACAGCGACGACAACGTATTTTTTTCCTTTAATTACAAAAGCAGAATGTCACAGCAGCAACAGCAACAGCATAAGAGTCAGATGATGATGCGGCAGCGTCAAAAGATGAGCCAGCAGGCTGCGCAAGAGCAAGAAAAGCTGAAATCAAGGCTGAACTCGATTTATTCGGAAGATATACTCAATATAGCCCGTCATTTTGGTAACAGACGCGAGGCTACAGCTGCACAAGTTACTGATATCGACAACAAGGGGATTACGATACAGTGGCAATGGGAAGAGAAGAAGGATAGTGGTAAAAAATCTACTGACGAAATGCAATTTGCCTTCCGCGAAGCAATTACCGCTGGATCAGCAATTCAGGAAATCAGTGATCTTGCTAGCGAAGCAAACAAGGCATTAGGCTTGGAAACTAAACCTCAGCTAACCAAGGACAAAGAGGCCTTAGAGGCACGCACTCTGGTTAGCTTTGCCTTTAGACCTCCCCGCATCCAAGTCATGGCATCTGTTCTTTTTGGATTGGTACTTTTAGGCTACATGGCATTTACAGAGCATGTGCATCCATCGCTAGCTTTTATTAGAAGATACATTATTTCTCAGACAACCTGCTACTACATCTTTGTTATAGCCATTGGCGCGCATATTTTGGAGGCACTGGCTGTTTTCTCGGTATGCCAGCTGATAAAGACATTCCAGCCAAGGCAAATGACAACTGAGATGCAGGTAAAATGGACCATTGGCGGTGCTCTTTTTGGTATATTCTGTCTTCATGACTTTATGGCTCGGATTATGCGTCAGTTTGCCATTGCTGACTCAATGAAGGGACCTTCTCTGTCTCAAAAAGGCTATGGCCAAAACTAAGCAAATTATTTCTATTGTTTAACTAGCTAGACTATTTTTTTTTTAAATAAAACAAGTATAACGAACAACTGTACAAGCTTAATGTTTTTATTTTGGTTTTTGGTTTTTCTTTTGTACATTTAAATGAGTTGTGGCACTAAATTTCAAGCTCAAGCCTAAGCTGTTTCTTTTGTGGGGTATTGTTTGTGTACTATGTTGGTCGATTGCATCATCTGTAGCAGCATCAGTATCGGTATTAGTATCACCATTAGTGTAGTCACCATAGAGAGTGCGATACTGCTTCTGCTGCTGCTGCTGTTGTTGTTTAATCATAGTACTTGAACTGCATATATCATATAGGTTGTCTTTTGTCATATGTTTGTCCAGCGTATTGTGTCTATTCACAGTCTCGTTTTTGATGTACAAGTGCAGCAAGAAAGGACATCCCATTTGATGCTCAGGTGTTTGCTTTGTCAAGTCAGGAGCATGGTCAGTACAAATGCAGGAGCTGCTAGACAGTTCTCGTGCTACATTGCCAACAAGCAGCTTTTCTATATCAGAAGATACACTGGCAAAGATGTCTTTCTCTGTTATAAAGCCTTTTACTTGAAGAGAGAACATGCCAGAAATAGGCAAATACTTTAGTGTATTAAGGAGAGTAAAAATTCTGGTTGTCTTTAAACGAGAAAATGTTCAGTGGGTTTAAAAGGCTAAGAATTGTAAAGGAATTCCAAAATAAAGAAAAAAATTTCCTTTTTTTCAATGCTTAAAGTCTCATTTCCGGGCATTGCTGTTTCAAAAAAATGAGAAAAAATAGAAAGTTTTACTAATGCTGGTTTATATGGAAACCAGACAATTAGTAAAAGAAATTTTCTAAGCGTATGTGTATCTACAAACATTGTTTGTTTGCGAACTGGTATAAAAAATTCATTTATATATTTATTATTTATTTATTCGTTTTCGGAGCCAGAATAAGCATCAACTACATTTATATTCGAATCCAGTGTGCTAGAGTGCTTTAATTGATGTGTACGTCGCTGTGAATGCAGATTGCTAGAAGAGGTAGAGTCTTGAGAGGTAAAGCCTTGAGAATCAACATTATTGATTGGCGGGTCGACTATTCCAGTAGACACGGATCTGCGCAATGGCATAGGTGAACCAATATCTTCTTTGCGAACTTTACTAGCGTGTGGATGCAAATGAAATCGTAGCTTTGATGAGTGCTTGCTTTTGTTTTCCTGAGCAATAGTCGATGAGATGAAATCGTGTACCGATTGAACGGATTGCTCTCTAGACATTGGGAGATGATGATATGCATGAGCTATTTTGGATTTGATGCGCTGTCTTGTTGTATTGCCTCCTGCATTGCGACCGTAATTAACAAGATTGGGCGAGCTCCGCGTCTTTTCGAGTGACACGACATCGTTACCCAGCTTAGGCAAATGATGATGATGTATATGCTGTTGCTCCTTCTCTTGCTCTTGTTCTTTCCCTTGCTCTTGTCCGCTTAATTTTTTAGCAATGCAATCGTCAGGTTGTATATCAGGAATCGGATACTTGCTTTGGCTGAGTCGCTCAAACACAAAGCACAAAAGCTTGAATTCGAGCATTGTCAGCTTTTTTCCATGTGGACCAGCGTCAAAAAAATCATTGTTTTGCCATGTCTTTTCAAGAGACTGAGCGATCTGGTCAACAGAACTGTAGCGATAATGCTCGATCAATCGAGCAAGCATCCGCTCACAGAGATTGCCAAAGGCATCGTTGTAAAGCTTGGAGTACATGGCATTGACGACCAGGTTCTGATTGACCTCGCTATCCGTGTTGATTTGATCCAAGGACACTCCTGGAATGCCAAGGCTTTCCTCGACCTTTTTAGTAATATCTATCATCCGATTATATTCAAAGGGCGCCATCTTATTTCCAGTTCTGCCAAAGTGATGATGATGATGATAATGTTGTTGCGACTCTAGTCCCATTTCACGAGCTAATGAAGAGTGGTTCCCAAAAGATGTTCTTGGTCTGCCGCCGTTACCGTTACCATTGCTGATATTGTCACTGCTGTTATAGTTATTGCTATTGTTGTTCATATTATCATTAGACGACTGTATATCCTCAGCAGGTATCCCGCTTCTATCATTGGCATAGTTAGTAGCGTCACTGCTGTCGTTATTTAGGTTGTTATCGGCACTGTGATTCGAATGTAAGCTTGTCTTTTGGCTAAACACCCTTTGGTTATCTATATCAGGAGAGTGGCTTTGAGCACGGCCAGACACTGAGTCGTATGAACGATTAGCATAGTTCCAGACACGTTCCAAATCTTGTTTTTTATTCTGGTATTCTTGCTGAAGCATCCGTTGCTCATGGATCTTTTGCGCCTTGTGAAATGCCTCCCATTCGCTAGAAAAGTTGTTGGAAATAATTGATGTCGGAAATACAATGGTAAACACGCCCATAAACATGGTGATACATGCGATGACCTGGCCCCAGGGAGAAGCTGGCGTATAGTCGCCATAGCCAACAGTGGTAATGGTCACAAATCCCCAGTAGAAGCAGAAAAATACATTTTGAAAAGGACTCACTTCAGTGACACCATGGTTTTTGCGAAGCCATTGTACCTTTTCGGTGTCCAAGGAATCGTTTTCAGCAAAGAACATCAAAAAGCATGCGGTAAGCAATAGAATCACAATGACCATCATCACTACTAGGATCTGAAAAAGACTTTTTCGCAGGGTCCGAATCGTCACATAAAGCTCTACCGAGTACTCTGTAAGCCGCAGTACGCGAAGTACGCGCAGAACTTGCAAAGCTCGCAGCCATTTGGCATGTCCCAAAAAGTTTGCATTGTCGTTGGTAAAATATATAAAGCCGGGTATTATTCCAAGCAGGTCTAATATGGAAAGCGGGTTGAGCAAATATTTGATGGGGCTTTGAGCCGAAAAAAGTCGTAATAGCCATTCAACTGCAAAAAATAGAGCTGTTGCCAGGTTCACCGATCTAGCTATTCTTCGCCAGTATGGCTGTATTCGGTATTGTGGAAGCGTGTCTATCATAAAGACTATCAAAAACAAAAGAACAACTGCAGTGGAAAACCCCATATACACGCGTGCCTATATTAAAAGAAATAAAAGAAGGAACAATCTGCGATTATAGAGATAAGCAAAATGAGCGAGTCTGATAAAATTGTGCATTGTATTCTCTTTTTTCTATATGGATAGCTATACATACACGCTTAGATGACGGCTCGTAAAACAGAATGTGTAGATAGCGACGCACAGGCGACCATTTTGCAATCTGTTGCTCTCTCTTGCGGTAAAGAATATTTCGGATCCTCATAGATGCCTGTATAACGGCTGGATCCTCTGTGAAAAAGTCATCGACGTCACTATATGTTGAAGAAGAGTGTCTCGAATGGCCTCTGTCAAGCATTGGTTGTTCCTGATCTGCAAGCGCAACATTCTGCTCCTCAAGGTCTGCTACTGATGGTTTCCGACCAGGTATGGGCATTTTTTAGTACACTCAATATAAGGGCTAAAAAGTGAGATGGAAAAGAAAAAAAATTATATCGAAGACATTATATTATTAATGCAAAAATAAAAAGTAAAAGTTAATGAAAGAGCCGAAAAAAGTTAAAAATTAATTTTGAGCTTAAACTTTTGTCTGCCCATTCGCTTATTATTATTTTTCACATGACGCCACATCCATCATCAATCTAGAATCCCTTTGACTTTTTTACTTACATGATGTGACGATACTGAGATTTACTTTTCTCCAGCGTTGTCACTCGAAGCTTAGAAACTTTGGGAAATAGAGAAGTTTAATAAATAAATAAAATATTTAATAAGGTATTTGGGTTTTATACTAAAGTTTTATTATTTTTATAGTAAGGTTTCTTAAAGTTAAAATTTGTGAGAAGGAATCTCATCTGGTACTAAAAATGTCGCTCATTAAATAGGTGACGACGAACACTAAAATAAGGGATAATGGAATAGAAGAAATGCAGCTCGACAACGTTAACATATGCGTTGCACATGAGCTACGGAAAAGAAAAGAAATGTAACTCGTAAAAGAGCCGTTTTAAAATGAAGAAAACATGTGATGATCTGAATCATCACACATGATCAAGAAAGGAAAGAGGAAAAAATAGTGAGGGAATGTTTATTACCAAAAAAACAATACATAATGTTAAAAAAAACAAGTTATAAATATTTTTACAGCTCACAAATAAATTTAATTAGTTCAATATTATTTTCTTTTTAATTTTTTTTACCACTTTCTTCATCAACATCAAAATCACTGTCTTTGACAGGAATATCATTTCTAAATCTACATTTATAATGACGATTGTGCCTCTGTCCACAATACACACATCTATAATGTCCTTGAAAGACTAACATTACGTTTATACTGTTCTGCATTTTTAAAAGTTAAATAATTAGTAGTTTTAAAGTTGAAGAACCCAACTTTGAAAAACGGCAATTTACCACATATTTATAGAAAAAAAATTATAAATGAGCAATAGAAAAAGCGGGAAAAAAATTTTGTGGTGTGAATTTTCCGCTCCAAATAACATGAAAAAAGAAATCAATATTAAAATTTCTGATCATATTTAGTTGTCAAACATACAATTATTTACTAAAACAAAATGTTTGCTTACTAATATAAATTACTTTAGCATTAAAAGTTTACTCAAATTTTAGATGTATGAATGAAGTGTCAAATTTTGACAGAGTGAAAATTTTTAAATCTTTCTTTTTTCATTTATCCATTAGCTGACTTTCCTTAGTTGACTAAGAAAGTGACTTTAACATTAAATTAACTAGGTGGCAATTTTTTATTGGCTATTTATTCCTGTACATTAATTTGTGTATATGATGTTAGTATGCATATATCCTGCTACACCAGCCTACATTTCGTTAGCTTTGAGCACATCATTACTTGACAATGCCAATTATTCATGCATCTATTTTTTAAATCACAGATTAAGGTATTACATGGAAACGTTTACATATTTTTTAATGATTGGTTTATTAGAAAATGTAAAAGTTTATACTATCATATTCCTCTGCCAAAAAAATTATAGTTAATTTTAAAAATAATATCCAATTTTTGCAAGCATAATCAGTTTCCAAATAAATTTTAATCAAATGGTCAGCAATCTATATCTAGATATGGATATATATGATATTTTAAGTCATGTTCAATAAACTGATCCGCATTATCAAAGTTTATCTGTCCAACTAAACAACAGTATAGGCCTGGCTCAAATAATTCTGACATTTTTATAAGTAAAGGTGGCTAAAGACAAAGAATAAGTAATACAATACTTATTTAAAAAAGCTAGGAAATGACTGCAGCCTTTTGTACCATTTTGATTTAAAAATTTGTGATAACCCCATCTTGCAAAATAAAAAAAGCCAAATATTAAGCCACAGTCCGTCTTTTTTTATTTATAGGTTACAAGCTCTAATTACGAGAAAAATATAAGCACAAATCTGCATATCTGAAGATTAGCTTGTTTTATGTTTGACATTTTCTCAGTCTTTTTGTTTTGATTGGTAGAGCAATACTACTCTTATTTTAGCTATCTTTTTTCTCTTAAAACTTCAATTTTAAATTCAGCATTATTTTTAATAATTCTAGCGTACATATATAGTATAAACTAGTTAATGGGAACTATGATACGCAAGCGCAAAATGGGTAATAGGGGCACCTCATGTTCGCCAAACGATAATATAAACACTCGTTCTCGCAAACAGTAAGCTAAAAAATAGACAAGCCTTTTTTTTTCCTTGGAATTGACCTTGCTTGAGCATTCAGTTCTTTTGTAATGAATCTTGGTTTTCTAATTCTAATTCTAACAAGCTTTTTTTGGCTTTGATGGCGAAGAATAGGGCTCGGTTGAATCATGAAGTCATAGTACTTGATTCCTCGGACGAATCGGATCAAGCAGCGAAAAGCATAAACGAGCTGGATACTAGAATCGAATACAGCGCTTCTTTTCCTCAGCATACCCGCCGTGACGAGGCTGTGGCATTACATTCTAGCGACGAGGAAAAGACAAGCGGAGTCGAAATCAAAAGATGTTTAAAAAGGGCTAGATCTGAATCGACATCTGTATCTAATAAAGGGGCTAGTGAGGTTGCAAGTGTTACAATTATGCATGTAAAGCGACAGACTATTTATAAAAGCGACCAAAGCAGCGCTATTCGAAATGATGTTGAATCAGTTGTATCTATTGACGGTGATAGCCAGGGTTTAGAGATCGTTACTAAGCAATCATTAGAGCGCGAATTAGAAAAGGATCCGCAAATGCTTGTTCCAGAGTCTCCGGAGCTGACTCCTGTGCCCTTGACCGTTTCTGAGCCAGTGCCTGTAGACGCAATCGATTTCAATCCAACAGCTGCAACAGAGGCAACTCTGACACCTACACCTTTGCAAACACCCGTCTCTAAACAAGGGTTTGGCAAAACAGGTGAAGAGTTTGTTCCTGGTCTTGTTTCAGGGACCATGACTGAGGCAGATCTGGACTTTGCATTTTCAATGCCATCCTCGCAAACATCAGTCAGAGACAGTCGTTATTTGCCTGAAAAGCCGCAAGCCAGTATTTATCTAGATGCACAGGAGCATGTTGTTCAGTCGATAGCAGGGTTGCTGGACAATGGATCGCGTGCAGGGTCAGCTGGCCCTGATGAGCGCCAGACACCAGAGCGCCTTTCCTATCTCAAGATATTTGACCGGATACTCAATGCCGTATTGCGATTCGAGTCGCATCTGTTTTCAGAGCACGAACGCGAGGTCCTGATGACGTTTAGCAAGCTTGAGCAGCAAGCAAGATACATATATACTCGACTGTTTCTCAGAAAACATGCGTGGATTCGAATGTCAAGCATCAAGTACAGCGATTCTTTTATAGTAGAGCAGGCCTGCAGAGCACTATCCAAGAGGATGCCCAACTGCGAGCCCTTTTTATTGACAGAGATTGAGATCGAGATCGAGGACTGCAAGGATGCGCTGCACTTGCTGACAGCTCCAGAATTAAAGTATATAGCCAAAAAAAGGGGGCTCAAGCAGGTCAATAATAAAAACAAAGATGTGATATGCGAGATGCTGGCCAAGAGCACAAAGCAGCGAACGCTAACTTCTTTTTTCAAGCAAAAGAGCGAGAAGAACCCTAAAGCGCGTATGCTGGAGCTGATCGACGAAGTCACAAAGATAACTGGTCCGATGGTGCAGCTTAATCCAGTAATTGCAGAGCTTTTTGAACGCTTGCACATGGTTTTCTTCCGCTCGATATCGAAGCTGGGCGTGGAGCAGTCGATGAAGCTAGCTGTTTTAGCGACTATCAACCATATACGCTTTCCTCATTATACAGTTATGAGATCTGCTGGCCTATTTGCGACGCGAGAAGACGTTATTCAGTTTAAAAGGCTGATGGAGATCGAGTCCAAGATGGCAGAGCTCTCTTCGGCACCAGTACGAGACGCTGAGCCGCATAAGCAAGGGTGGGTAATGTATCTGGAGCATAGCGATGCTTGGGCAAGACATGTAGGCTCGCTGAGCAGGGCTTGCAGCAAGAAAACAGCAGAGGATGTGGGAACTAGCGGAATTGAATACTGGAAGCGGCATTTTACGCCTGGATATGCGCTGGCCAGAATAGTCGAAAGAGGTGGCAGGTTTGCAGCCAATCTGAAGCGCTTTGAGGACGAGGAACAGATTTTGCAGTCGCTATTGTCGCAGACCACTTATCGACTGGGAAAGCGAGGCGACTGGTATGAGCGACTGGTGCTGCTCTATAGTGTGCATCTGCGGCCTAAAAAGAACAAAATGGACAAAGATGCCGAAATTCGAATAATGCAAGCGCTGCAACGAGCCAGAGACACATGTATTAAAGCAATAAATGACGAGCATGTGCACAGAGTGTCTTTGCATACGCTTTCGCGGCAGCTCCGCAATATTGAGGAAAAGCTTGGCATCAGCGAGGAAAACCGGCATGAAAATCCGCGCACGCTGCTCGAGTGGAGAGAGGCGCCTGAGCGCACAGTGTATGGAATGAAGATCAAGAATCCCAGTCGACGTGGGCCAAGCATGTGGGACGGCGACGACGGCGTGCCTTGCTCTGTCGAGGTACTGGCTCTTTGGCGATACAAGGAGCATGGGTATATCGGAATACACTCTGAAAACGAGCTTGTTACATCTTTGTTTAGCCTCTTGTTCTGGGACATTATCTTCCATCCATTGCCAGGCGTGCTGGACAACGAGTACCAAAACCGGCCACTGGACATGCATTCAGAGTCATTTTACTCGAGTCGCAAAGAGCTGATCGACGAGCGCTTAGATGAGATTGCCCGAGGCCAGTTTGCAAACAGGCTTGTGCTGAACTACAACTCTGGCCACGGGACGTCTTGCGTCGGTGTCTCGTGGAACCTGACTAGCGAACAGCTTTTGACAGTGGCAGAAGTAAGTTAAACCCCTTATTTTATATATATATATATATATATATATAAGTATATGTGTTTATATATATGTGTATGTGTGTGTGCGTTATATTGCTTTTATATGCATTATCTGTGAACTTATTATTGCTTATTGTCGTTGATTGGTGCCTTGTTTATGTGTCTGCTGCATCTATATATCTATATATATATATATATATATCTATGTTTGAAAAAAGACAATATTGTCTGTTCATTGGAGCTGACCATTTATTATTATTTTTCTTTCTCGCTTATTTAAAAAAATTTGCTGTTTTTTTCATGTGTAGTGCTTGGGAGGTGAGCGACTGAGTGCGCTATGCGAAGTATTAGCCAAAGAGTATTCAGTCAAAAGCAGCGGGTTCCCTGATTTGTGCATGTGGAACCCGGCCACCAGAGAAATACAGTTTGCCGAGGTCAAGGGACCGAACGACAAGCTATCTGAGACACAGCGAGACTGGATCGATATTTTGCTAGGGATTGGCATTGATGTCGAGGTGTGCTTGGTCAGACAAGGCGACTCGCGCGACTTTGAGCAGTAATAACAACAACAATGGATCACTTTTGCTTCTATTATTTTTTTTAGCTATATGGTATCCTGTTTTCAAGATATGCGTGATCCACAACAACCAGCTCAACATAGTCATCGAACAGGGCCTTGACTTCCTCTAGCTGCTCACATGTCCGTGGCACTTGCTCTTGGTTAAGCGCGTCTGCTGTGATCTGGACAATCCAGCTGGCCTGTGGATCGATCAGCTGGGCTGACTGCACATCGCCTTGCCTTTCCAGACGGTTGATCTGGCTGACAATGACCTTGAAAGTGTTGCGGTACAGAAACCAGTACCCCTTGCGCACAAACTCAAAGTTGTGCTTGTATCCCAAAAGACTGAGAAACTGCGGCGCGTTGCCCGAGAACACCTGGGCAAAGATGGCTGGCCGCACAGAAGCGCCTCTGCCAGACCGGGGCTCAGGATGGCCCAGCAGACATATGTTGCTTGTGGCCTTGTTGCTGTTGAGCGGGTCCTTGGGGTCAAGCTCGATGCGAAGACGCAGCATATGGTCTTCGCGGCGATGCGGACCAACGGGCGTCTCGACACAGGGGATGCAAGAGATCTCGTGGTGCAATTCGTGGTGCGCTGATTCAGTGTCACCACACAGTGCCTCTAGACGAGTGCGAAGCTGTGGCTCATGATCGTTTGCAAGAAGTCCGTGAAGACTGCATTCATAGTGGGTAGGAATGCCTGTGTTGGCAGACTTTTTGCCAGTTGCCATAGTTTATAATAATATTAACAATAATGATATTGAAAAAAAATTATTTAGCAATGAATCGATGAGTGCAATGACTTTAATGAAATATGAGCAAGTGCCAAAGAAGGTCTTGTCCTTGCCTGCTTTTCGCAGGACAATCAGCGATTGTGGGGTATTATCATCTGCCTTGTTCGGAAAGGCAACTGTTTTAAATTAAAGAAATAAACGACAGAAATGAAATAAATGTAATAAAAAACCCTGTGCTTTAAATCATTTGTCTTTGGCCATGTCAATTGCTACAGTGCAGCACATCCCTGCTGACACATGTCGAGCTGGTGCATCATTAAGAGACTTAAATGGCACTGTAAAATTTTTTATTTGTTTATTTCTCATATAAAGAAGTGGAAAAGAAGTGTTGTTGGAGGCGGCCAGCGCTGTAGCCAACGATCACAATGCCACATTAACAGGAAACAGGTTGTCACAAACGACTGAAGGAAGTATTGGTGATCTATCTGATTGAGAGCAGGTTTACGTCGTCTTTGGGGCGGTTTCAATTGGGAATGTTTTGGCACTTGCAGGGCATGTACAATTGCAAAGGAATACAATTCTTTGTAAATGCTATATTTGACATCGTTTCGGTTATTCACATCTTTTTACATCTTTATTTACAATTTTCTATTTAAATCAAGAATTTGTCTCCACCAGAGAGCAGAACCCTCAGTCTTTTAATAAATCTCTTATTTTTACAATATTCTGTTTCCCTACGATTGTACGCCCTCTCCCTCTCTCTCTCTTTCTATTATTCATACCGCATCACTTATTGCTGCCCTTGCAACAGTGTAAAGCACAGACATATTTTTTTGGTTGGTTGGTTGAAAAACGGCTATTTATTCTTTTAATTTGAGCTTGGTCCGCCAATACTTAGTTTCCTTTGAGTATAAAAAGAAGTGTATTACCTTATCAAAGGTTTTCCTGTTATTACTCTAAGCTTTTTTTTTCTTTTTTCTTATTCATTTTCACTTTCGATACAATTTCTTATTTTATTCGATGAATATTACAAACGGCAAGAGCGTTGATGTAGAGAAAAGCTTGGTGTGCGTGTTTTGCGCATCCAAGGACAGCATCGAGCCACCTTTCAACAACGCTGCAAGCGAGCTTGGTCGCGAGATAGCAAAGTCGGGCTATGGTCTGGTATATGGAGGCGGAGATCAAGGACTGATGGGCCGAGTGGCGCGCGCCGTGCATGAAAATGGGGGTCCTGTTCTGGGAATCACGCCCAGGGCATTGACAAAAATTGAGGGTGGAGAAAGTTATGGACGCACAATACTTGTCGACAGCATGCACGAGCGCAAGGGCATGATGAACGACAATGCCATGAGCTTTATTGCGCTTCCTGGCGGCTTTGGAACAATGGAAGAGCTTCTAGAAATAACCACATGGTCGCTACTGTCGATTCACTCCAAGCCCGTTGTTGTTCTAAATACCAACGGCTACTATAATGCGCTTAAAGACTTTATAGAAAAGGCTGTAGCCGCTGGTTTTGTGGAAAGTACAAATCGAGATATCCTTGTTTTCTGCGATACTCCGCAAGAAGCTGTGGCTGCCATCGCCAAGTACCAGCCGCCTGAAACGCGCTACAAGTTGAACTGGTCAGCGCCAGTGCAAATTTAAAGTTTTTATGATTAACTCGATTTTTCACCCTTGATTTTCTTTGGATAATAAAAGTGTGATAAAAATGTAGCTCCAAGACCCGGGTCAAGCCGGTGAGTGACTGCTGATAAGGAAAGAATAGAAAAACATGGGCCGTTTTGCGATATCCAAATTAGAGTATTCTCTGGATTTCGAAGCGACTGGAAAAAAATAGTAAGTTTTTGAAGCTGCCTGTGTTTTTATTTTTTATATTTTTCATGTACTGATTCTAAGAAAGATTTTATAAAATGAACCTTTCTTTTGTCGGAGCAGCTACAAAAGTCTAGTAAAAAAAGAAAACAAGTTGGAAAGTGGTAAATACCCATGCTTTGAAACATTATGATTTTCTATTTAAAAGGAAGAAAAGAGAGAAATATTTTTTATTAGGTGAATAAAAGAAACCTCAATGATTTTATGCTTTTTTCTACTCTACATTTTTAAATAAAATTATTTTTAAAACACTTATTTTATAAGCAATGCATTTAATTAAAATGGTTTTATTTTTGAAAACCAAGATTATCAATAGAAAAAATTACAATTGCTCAAGCTGCAATAAAAACATATCGAGCACCAAGCACCATCTCAAGTGCAACGCTCATGCATTCTGCAACCAGCTAAATCCATCAGTAGCTGATCCGACCACGCAAATAGCCAGCGCAATCCATGATAACTGGAGGAAGCACAGTGATATCGAAACATGTATCAAACCAGTCAAAAGGGACACCGGGTGGATTGAGAAGAACGGAACCGAATGTGACATCCAAAACACTCGCTACGAGAACCTGCCTGAAGACTGGAAACGCAAAAGCTATGACTTGGCTAAAATGGTCGTAGAAATCACCTCAAAAACTCACAACATTGTGATAGCTAGCGCGATGCTTTATGACAGATGGTCTCATTGTGGCTGCTCAATCGCGTCTTCCAATGTCCCATTCCACGAGCTAAGCAAAGAAAGGCAAGAGGATTATATATCAATTGTGCGATTAGCAACAAGCGTGTTGATATAATATATCTTTATATTGCTAACGATTTATATTAGACTGATAATCTATTGCAAATTCTTCATAAATATGAAAAATTCTATGCTTGATAAAAAATAATGAAAATACCTTCAAAAAATTTAAAGTGCCCTCTAGAAAGAATAAAAGGTTCCATTAATATTTTTATTATTATTATTTTTATTATTATTACTGTTTTCTTTTAAAAAAAACCTCATTTAATCTAGCGCATCAGCTCTCAACGTAAATAGTTCATCATTGAGGTTATATGCTTGAGCAAGCAGCTGTGCATGCGTTTTGCTTGGTGTCTCAAAGTCATCTATGCTCAACGGCCGTAGTTTAATGTTATCACGTACCCGCTGGCGCTCAACTTCATCTTCTGCGCTATCTAAATGGTCCCTGGATCTCATCAGCTCTGCCGGGTTGGTGCGGATATATTCGCGGAGTGGCTTGATCGCGGCATTTCGGCACATCTCCTTGAGATCGCTGCCAGACATCCCAGCAGTCATGTCCACTAGCTCGTCTAGTGACCAATTTAGCTCAAAGTCGACGTTCTTCAGCATAATTGAAAGGATCTGGCGCCGCTGCTCTGTGCCAGGAGGCTTGATAAAGAATTTTTTAGGCATTCTACGAAGAATAGCAGCGTCGATGTCGTTCGGCCGATTAGTCGCACCAAGAACCACGACTCGAGAACCCTCAGCAGAAGTAAGGCCGTCCCACAGCGTCATAAACTCTGCCTTCATGGTCGAGCTGACCTCGTGCTCTGCAGATGCCCGGGTACGCAAAAATGCATCGATCTCGTCAATAAAAATAATCGCTGGTTGCAGCTTTTCAGCTAGAGAAAACACAGCGCGCACAAGACGGTTGGACTCGCCAAACCACTTGTCCTGCAAAGTTGACAGATGCACGTTGATAAAAACAGCGCCGGATTCCTTGGCCAACGCTTTCGCCATCATCGTTTTACCACAGCCAGGAGGACCATAGAGCAGGATCCCCTTTGGAGAGCCTAGCAAGCCGGAGCTGCTTGTAAACAGCTCTGGGTGATTCAATGGATAAATCACAGACTCGTTGAGGTCCTGGATTATATCATCTAACCCGCCTATCTGGCTAAACGATACGGCCACGTCGTCTGGGAGAATGACCTCGCCCATGATCGTGCTCTCGTAGTCGTTTAGCCTGAGACCCGCAAGCTTTAGGCGTTTGGCTACTTCCTTTCCACGCTCCCTCTGGCCCTGAGACTCTGATGCAGCGCCTCCACCACGGCCGCCCGACAAAAGATATCTTATTCCATAGTATGTCAGTACCTGTGTGGCAACTATAAGCAGCGTGTCGATTATAACCTTGCGAGTCTGTTGCTGCATTCTATCTTAATATATATTTATATATATATATGCCCGAAATTACTAGTTGTAAAGTATCTATTTTGTAGTTGAAAAATGTGGGAAGAAATAAAGAAATGAAGAAAGACGAATTTGAAACAAAGCAGACAACAAAGAAAAAGTTGAGCAAGAAAAAATACACATTTTTATAGCTGCTCTTTTTATCAACTTTTTGTTCAACAAAAACACATGTGATTTGACCTTTTTTTCGTAATTAAAATATCTTGATCTAATTTAATAGGATCAAATCAATTTAAATGCAATAAAGTTGTTGTTGCTTCACAAGAGCCAGTTTCCATTCTAATATCAAAAAAGATGCTATATGTTCGTAAATGTGGAATGAGAATGTCTCCCCACGCAGCGCTTTAAGTTGTTAATTACCGAGCTAGGGTCTTTTTCTTTTTTTGCTATCGATCATTAAAAGGCTCTTCAAGACCTAGATCCAGACCCAGGTTCCACCAATGGGCCAGGTAAGTTTCTTGTGGTATTGTCCCCCACTATTTCATCCTTCTTTTTCTTTTTAGTAAATTGACAGTTACTGTTGTTTCTTTGACAGAACAACAATAGAATAAAAAAGCAAGAGTTTCAGTTGTGATATGGCGGCAAGTTATAGTCTATCCCCCAAGCTAGCCCTCTCCTGCTCACTCAAGTCGACAGTCAAAGCACGCACAATTGCTCTAAAGCACTGACAATCAGCTTGGCCACACCAGTGTCTAGCAGATACATACAGAGATGCAAAAAAAGTAAAACAAGACAAAACAAAAAAGCACATGAAGAAACTCTTCACACAAAAAACACAAAGATATGCTTGCATCGTCAAGCATCAATGTTGTTTTTTTTTTATTTAAACAAAGATCAGCATTCGACCAAACTCCACATGTTAATTTTTAAAGTATAAAATTAAAAAAAAAACGAAAGCCCAAGACTCCAAGGCTTCCCTCGTTGCTTCTTTTTCCTTTTTCTCATACTTTTTTACATAAAAGAATTGTTTTATTCATACTGCGTTTTTTTGTTTCTTGTTTTTTTTTTTCAAAAGATAAATTTAGTACTGGTCATCTGAATTGCACAAGGTCCAAGAGGTCAACCTTTTTTGTTCATTCTTGCCACTATTTTTTATTTATTATTTATTCGTTATCACGACTTTTTTCTGCGCTCGCACACACATATATATACACCCATCTCTCTCAGCGCAAGCACAACAACAAACTCCTCCTTTTTACTCCCATTCTCCTTCTCTGGCTTTTTATTTACTTTTTTTTTTATATCTCTATTCGCATACTCGTATATACAGAATAGGCAACTACAGTGAATAAAATGGAGGAGCACGACAACACATACGACGCCAACGACTTTCTCAGCGAAACAGATATTGTCCGGTCGACAGAATTGACAGATAGCAAAAAGCGCGAATTGCTCTCGCAAAGGTTTGCTCGCACAGCTAGCAATGGCGATGTGAATGCTCTAGAGCGAATGTGGGGAACGTGTCAAGGCAGCAAGTGGGTCGACATTGACTATCGCGACGACCAGGGAAGCACGCCGCTTATCTGTGCTTCATGTTTTGGACATACACATATAGCTGAGCTTCTTTTGAACAACGGCGCTAACGTCAATTCGCAAGACAATTGTAAGTAGAACGCACAATTTTTTTCCCACTAAACCTGATTGAATAGCGCCTCTGTTCATCTACTCATGCAGGAGATGAAAATGACAACAAAGCATCCGTTTTAGAATAATGTATGCGGCACCCGGCGCACCTGCATGGTTCAGGCATTATCAACCATCTATCTATTTGCTTTCGTATCGAGCGCTTCATCAGCAAGTTTTGTCACAGCCTGATTATTTTTTTTACTTCGCTTGGACAGAATGTGTATTTTAGCTGACCCCTATGTCTTGCAAGGATAGAAAAGGCGCTTTAGCTGCTTGGTCTTTTGGATATATAGATATTTTGTGGAGTATTACCTGCAAGCAGAATAAGCGCAGACCAGCGGTATATTCAGCGTTTTGGAATTGCTACTGCCTATTTTTCTGCAAAGCATCCATGACTAAAGCTGGTTTTGTCAATGTTTGCGGGGCATGTTAACCCCCCCCCCCGTTATACCCCACCTTTTGGCGCTTGTGTCTTTGATTTTTGCCTTAAGGACTCCTCCACAATTCTCTCTCTTCACCTTGCTTCTCCTTCTCTTTATTCTTATCTTCTCTTGCATCTGGAATACTGGTACAAAAAAGGGCTTTTTCTCGACGCCATAGTCGCAGACTCAACAGAAACCGCTGGAAAAGTCGGCTTTTCCATTATGGCAGTTGTCCACATTTGGAACCTGACCGGGGCCGGTTTGTCTTGAGCCCTATGGCTGCCGGCTACAGAGTGGCTTTTTAGGATGGTTTGTGCTGCTGTCCTTTGAGTAAGCTACTTCTCGCCATCAATCTAGTCCCAGCCTCATACGAGCGCAGTCTTTACAGTCTGTTTACACTTTATTAATAATGCATAGAGATAGAGGCCATTCTTGCAGTCGATTGGACAGATGGAAAATGCATACACATTTGTTGTCTTTTCTGTCCCTGCCTTTTTCATTTGAGCCTGTCTCTGTCTACCTCGCTTTGCCTTACCTATGTTGCATGCATTGCAATGCTTTTTTTATTGGCATAGAATAGCTTGCTGAGACCCAATTATATGACCTTGTTTATATGATCTATTTTTTAAGCCATTCCATTCCATTCATATTTATATTTCTCTTTCATATCCCCCTCTCATTGCTTTTCTTACTTTGTTATTATGCCATTTTCCTGTTAAAAGAAAACCTACTTTTAATTTCATCTTTGCTACACTTACTGTTTCTTCTTTGTTGCTTATCCAACCAACTGTCTTTTCGTACACATTCTCTTTTTTCCTTTTCTATTCTACCTTGGTTTTGCCTTCTCTCCCCATTACTATACCAGACCAATATTTCCTATTACTACATTTTATTGTTGTTTTTTATTGTTGTTGTTGTTGCCATCTTTTTTGTATCTTTCTTTGCACTGTCATATTAAAACCTTCCTTTTTATTTGCTTCCAAAGCAAGGATTCTAATATTTTTACTATTTCATTTATCAAGTGTTTTTTTAGCTGGGTGGACTGCGCTAATGTGGGCAACTTCTAGTCACAACGAGGATCTAGTACGCGTGCTTTTGGAACACGGCGCATCTTCTTCGGCAAAAACCGCCAGAGGACACACAGCAATAAACATTGCTTCATCGAATCTTTCATCAGGATCTGATAGCGAAAGTGTGTCGCGTATGTCTGGATCGCCGTCGACAAACGATGCCAGCTTGGCTGCTGGGACACCATCGCGCTTTGACGACCAGACATCTGGATTGAGCGACTCGGGCTCTTTTAAGGCTGCAGGCGCTGGTGACAACGACTCCCTTGTTGTTGGCAGCCCACGCTCGGCAGACCACAGCTCTGTGGGCACTCCAGCAAGAAGGAACAACGGTCGCAGCTCTGTCTCTGCGGGACAAAGCGTCCTAAGCATGCTGCAGGCCAGCAGTGCCAAGTCGAGCAGACAGACATCTGCTGATAGCACAGATCCTGGCAACGAGTCGCAGTCCGAGGCATCTGCTAAAGAGAATCGCGGGCGGTCGGCAAGCAAAAGCCCTCTTGCAAACGCAGTTATCACTGCTAGAGATGGACTTCAAACTGTGCTTGGCGACGAGACCGAGCCTAATAGCCGTGCAGAGTCGTTAGATGAAGCGGTTATACGAGACAGCAGCGATCTAGAAAAAAGACTGCGTTCTCTGACCATGGACAAAAGCGAGAGCTCTGATGCATTTACCGCTGCTGACAATGCCAGCGAAAGCGACAATGTTGATCTCGGGTCAGAGGAGCACCAGCCCTTTGATTGGGACACGCTTCAGCTGGATCAGATGTACGTGATATCTCCAGCAACTGTGCCTCAGTTCCTGCACGCGACAGTCAAAGATATCCGTCCTGAGCGCTGGCTTCAGAACAGCTCCATTCCCGAGTACAAGCTTATACCAGCTAGCATGATATTTTTGGCTGCTCGCTTCGCCCATCATCTGGGCACTCCTGACTTTTTGGACTCCTTTTTGGCAGAGGCAATTGCTTCGATAATTCACGAGGTCCAGTCGCATAAGCACGACCCTGTCAGTCTGGCTTTCTGGATCTCTAACATTCAGACATTGGTATACTTTCTGAAGCGCGACTCGACCCTTGTACAGATCACCAGCGATGCTCAGGGACGCATGTCTGAGTGCATGCAGGACGCGTATGCGCTGCTTGTCAAGGCAGTCGAGTTTGAAATCGAGCCGCTGATCGATGCGTCGCTGCTTGCCTATGACTCGATGCCAGAGCTGTTTGCAGATGTAAAGTTTGAAGCTGAAAAGTCTCAGAGACTGAGCATGTTTTTCTTTGGCAACCAGGCCGACGCTGCTCGTAAGAGCTCGGATGGCAGACCGCTGCGGCGCTCGCAAACCGTGCTCAATCAGAACCAGGATGGCCGTGGACGCAGGGGAAGTCTGCTTTCAGGAACAAAGCAGCCGCACTCTTCTTCTGGCATGCCAGCAACAGCCTCTGGAAGCGCGCCTGCATGGGTATCTTGTGTAGAGCATCTCAAGGGCAACGGCGGCAACTTGTCCTATAAGAACAGTATCGGGGCAAGCCCGACCAAGAGGCCCTCTTCGAGCGATACCTACGTTTCTGGAAGATCTAGCCACGACAACGCATTACCATTGAATGGATCAGCTGGTCTCTTTAGCTCTCCTTCGCCGCGCACTGTTTTGTATATCCTAGACTGCCTTCTAGATCTGCTTGAGATATGCGAGATTCATCCATTTGTAATCTGGGGAGTCATGCGTCAGATGTTTTGCTACCTTGGCGGCGAGATGTTTAATCGTGTTCTGACTACGCGCGACTTTTGCTCTCGCTCGCGCGCCATGTCTATTCGCATGAATCTATCGCATATCTCAGAGTGGGTGCGCACAAACGAGAAGAGGCTAGTTCCGCCTCCAGTTGTCAAGCACAAGCAGCAGCAACAACAACAGGAGCAAAAGCAGCAAGCAGATAGCGAGAGCAAGGTCGATGGTTCTGCTAACTCTGTCAAAACACCAACAGAAGCAACTTTCCCATCGACAGAATCGCTGCTTTACAAGGCCTTTTTTGATCCTCTGGTCGAGCTTCTAGAGCTGCTTCAATGTCTGACTCATCTTCCCGATCTAGCAGAGTACTTTGAGACTACGGCCAAGATGCAGAACCTAAATATACTTCAGCAAGAGACGCTTGTAGCCAACTATCGCTACGAGATGCAGGAAAAGCGCATTGACAGCGAGGTTGTAAGTTATCTAGAGTCGATTGCCAAAGAGATTCGCGATGGACAGCGCGCTGAACGTGAAAAACAGAGTATTGAGCGATCGTCGCGCAGAAGCACTGCGTCTGTGTTTACGGAGAGGCGAACTATGGATGGACGTCCTAGCCTGTTTTCCTTTGATCTTGCCTCGAGCGGCACTCGTGGTCCAGGCGGGCTTGTAAGATTCAGCGCCGAGCCTGCTGTCAACGCTGGCCTTGCTTCAGACATCAGCGCTTATACTGAGCGCGCTGCGAACAGCTCGTCTCGTGAGCCAAGCCTGAATATTCCGATGTCTCGTCTTTCATCCGAGAGCGCTGGTCAGAGCCCGTCTATAAGCTCTGGAATGATTTCGATGCAGCCCCCTTCAGGTGCCCAAGGCGCTGCTTCTACGGCTGCTGGAACAAACAGCAGCAGGAGTCGTACTGGCGCGAGAACAGCTCGTCGCGGGCTGCTTCTTCCGATTGCGCGGTCGGGAAGCACAGCGAGCAGCAGGCCATCTGCGCGCAATATCTTTTCAGCAGGGCCAGCGAGCGCGGCTGGCGCTACTGGGATTGGTGGATCCAGTCTGGTATCTGTGGGAAGCTCGCGCTTGAGCGAGAGCCTAGAGCCTATTAGTGAGGCCTCATCAGTTATGAGCCGCCAGCGCTCGCACACGACAATCGACACTGTGGATGACGACAGCGAAAAGGGCAGCAGCAGCAGCAGCAGAAACAGCATCGTTCTTTCTGGAAGGCTGAGTGGCGAGGTGTTTGGCTCTGTAGCTGTGCAGCCACCAAACACGGCACCGGTAGGCAGAGGCTGGACCAAGTCCAATGCCAGCGAGGCGGAGTACAATCGAGCAGATGATTTGACAGCGAGTCTGCGTGGTCCCAAGGGCAAGAAGTGTTTGCCTGAGAACATGACCGAGCTGCTTGACTCTACAGAGCTTCTACCGTTTGCTGTTCCCACTAGCCGCGAATGGCTGATCTGGTGGCAGTCTCAGAAGGCAGGGGTGGTAACTTCTGATGGTGCTCGGAAGCAGAGCCGCGAGTGGAGCAACGAAACTGTGGCCTATCACCAAAACCAGCAAAATCAGCAGAACACGGGCCAGTCTACCAGCGGCGGATCGGGCGGTACAGGCTCGCTTCTCAAGGTCAGCAACGCCAATGATGTGAAGCGGCGTTCTGAGCTTGCACCTGTCGTGCCCTCAGAGTTCCTTAATGCGCTCTCTCAGATCGCTTAGTAAATAACATTTCATTTTTTCCATTATTATTTTGAAGCTTTTTCAAAGTTTTAATTTTTTTTTTTTTTTGAAAATGTCAGAATATCTAGATAAGGTATTTTACGTTTATTTAGTCGCCGTCGTCTTGCAAAAGCTTTGCCAAGCAGTCACTGCAGTACCAAGAACCCTTTGGCGGAGACGTAAGCCCCACGCATTCCCAATGGAACCACTCGTATCTGCAGTCAGGGCCATCGCAGGCAACCATATCGCCATACGAGACCTGCTGGCAGAAGCAATAAAGCTGGTCATCTGATTCCTCGATACCACCAGCGCCATTGGCACTGTTCAAATCGACCTCGATGCCATCGAGCGACAAAATAGAGTTTGCAAGCTTGAGCTGCTTTTTGTGTCTCTGGACCGGCCTGTTTCCAGCAGCCACATTAGCAGATCCATTGGTGGTGGTGTTCTGCTGGCGGCGCTTGGGGGCCCTAGACGGAGTATAGAAGCCATCCGGTTCGCCGCCCGCGGAGCCATCGAGACCAAGAGAAGATATGGAGTCGGAGAATCTCTTTGGCGTATGCAATCTGAATGAATCTAGTTCGCCATTCTGAATACCCACAGTTCCCAGAGTGGTCGGCGTAGCACCACCATACCCTGAGGTTTTTCTTCCACCGGTTGTCTGATGGTCCAGCGGGGTTTTATCGAAATGCCTTATTTCCGAGTCCAGTTTCGTCAAATGTCTCTGCACAATGGTCAGTGCTTTTTTAGCCAGCCGGGATTTTTCCAGACAAAAGGCCTTAGCTGCCTTGTGGTCTCTGTCTATTAATTCCAGAAGCTCTGTTTCTCTTGTACCGGGTTGTTCGCGGTTGGTTTTATCTTTGAGTTCTTTTTGCAGGTTGCGCTCGTTCTGTGATGCGCGGCTCATGGCTTCTTCGTATTTTTCGTCCAGGTCGGTTATTTCTGAAAACAGGTGGCCGATTTCTGAGGGCACGTTTTCCATATTGCCGACAAAATCAACTAGCGCTAAGCCTATGTCCTCCATTTTTTTTATTTTTGCTAAAAGCTGACTTTATATGACTTGCTCTTGCTTAAAAAAATAAAGAGTATGTTTTTATTTTATTTATTTTAGTGCATAAGATAACATAAAGGTACAAGATACAACGTGTTTTAAACTGCTCAAAAAAAGCTTTTTTTTTTGGCTTTTCCAGTCAAAACCATGCTTTAAAGATATATATTGCCAGCAGGGCGATTGGCAGCAATGTGGGGACGATATACGATTGTCATGTGACAAGGTAATTGTATTTTTTTTTTTTTTTTCATAACCACCTTTTTTTGGACAATACAAAGAACGTAAGGAAGATTGCAAACCAAAATGTATAGTGTGCCTTAACTGAAACAAGAACAAGAAAGAATGAGTAGATAAACTATAAAAAAAGTCAATTTCGCCTGTGGCCAAACGCTGTAGTCTGCTTTGGCAGCGGCTGCTGCTGCTGCACAATATGGTGGCGAGCAGTCGAAGAAGCAGCATCAGCAGCATCAGCAGCATCGGCAGCAGAGACATGGTTAGCTCGTTGGCGTTTTATAGGTGGAATCATGATCTCTTCCTCAGTTTCCGAGGCATCGAAATCGCATTGCGAAGAAAGAGGCAGACGAGGATCAGCCAGTCCCTGTGGTATGGAAGATGGCGGCGGGGACACCGAGTCCATGTGGTCGTTGTTGAGACTGGACGATGACTGAGACCTCATAAACAGCATAGCCTGGGCAGCCTGTTCCGCGGCACCCGCTCGCACATTCAGCGGAGTGGGCAAACGCGGTCTCCACGCATGGTCGTCTCTGGCAGGGGACGCAGCGGAGAGGGTGAACCTCGGAGCCTGTATGTTCCGTACGGGCAAGTGGCGGGGCGACTGCGGGCACGAAGTAAAATGGGCCGGGGCGCTGGCAGACGAGTGATGGCGGACCAGTAGGTGAGATGCACGGCTGGGTGCCATGGTAGCCGAGTAGGTGCGCAGGGGCCGGCCGGTGGATCTGCTGGGGGAGAGGAGGTGCTGGGGATCGGCGCGTGCCTTGAGACGCAAAAACCCGTCTTTCAGTGTACGCGCTACTTGGATGGCCTCCAGCGACCGTTTGCTTCGCCGGGCTGCCTCGGGGCTGGTTAGCTGCAGATGCGTGCGGGATTGGGCGGGGGCGCTCTTGGGTGTGCTCTGCAGTGAGTGGGGCCGGGGGCGGCGCGGCGTGGTGTTGTGGTTGTGGTTGTGGTTGTGGTTGTGGTTGTTGGGTGATATGAGGGTGCTGGCGGATGCCGATGGCGTGATTGTCGATGGCATGGATGATGGCGCTTCGATGGCAGCAGCTGGCGACGACCGCTGGCTGGGATGCTCGGACGGAAGAGATGATGCCATGGATTTTTTTGGTCTCTTGTAAAATGTATTGTAAATAAATAAAGTGGAATAATATATATATATATATTTGGAATTCAACGGTATACACAGCCCTTTTTGTTGGACCAGACAGAGGCGAAAAGGGGAAGGAAGGGTTGTGCTCTGGAGTAAAAAATAAATAAAATAAAATAAAATGTAATATTATGAAAGGGAAAGATTAAAAGATATTGGAGGAGAGGGGAAAAAGAGGGGAAATGTCCCCTTTTCTTTATTTTTTTTCGATGCCTGTGCTCACACAGAGGGTAATAAAAAAAAAGCAGGCGTGTGGGTTGGCGCGGTAAAATCGCGTTTTCGCGACGGGAGACAAGCAAAAAAAATCAGCCAGTTGATCGCATCAGCGGCGATCAGATCAGGAAGAAAAGAGGAGGAATAGAAGCGATGCAAATCCATAGAGCACATCGTCACTTGCATACGCTCAAATTAGTTTAGCAGGCAGTTTCAGCATCTCAATTACTTTTGTCATTAATTAATACTTGCTCAGACGCATTATTAATTCTTTTTCTTTTTTCTAATCACATCATTTCACATACTCTTATTCTCAATGTCGTTCTTTCGGCTGAAGGACCTGATCCGGGCGGTGCGGGTGTGCAAGACGGCGGCGGACGAGCGCAGCGTGATTCAGCGGGAATCAGCAGCAATCCGCACGTCGTTCAAGGAGGCGGATTCGCACGATGCGCGGTACGTCAACGTGCAAAAGCTGCTGTATATTTATCTGCTGGGGTTCCCGGTGCAGTTCGGGCAGCTGGAGTGCCTGAAGCTCGCAGCCAGCGCGCGGTTTTCGGACAAGCGCGTGGGGTACCTGGGGGTGACGCTCTTGCTGGACGAGAAGCAGGAGATCCTGACGCTTTTGACAAACTCGTTGAAAACAGACATGAACAGCGCGGACGACTACGTGGTGGGGCTGGCACTGTGCACGCTGGCCAACGTGGGGTCGGCAGCGGTGGTCAACGACCTGGTGGACGAGGTCGAGCGGCTGCTGGGGTCGGCGCGGTCGTACGTGCGCAAGAAGGCGGCGCTGGCGGCGGTGCGCGTGGTGAGAAGGGAGCCGGAGCTGGCAGCGGCGTTTGTCGGGCGCACACGCGCGCTGCTGGGCGACAAGCACCACGGCGTGCAGCTGGCGGCCATGGCGCTGGCCACGGAGCTCAGCGTGCACAGCCAGGAGGGCATTGAGGAGGCGCGGCGGCTGGTGCCCGTGGTTGTGCGGCAGCTGCGTGCTTTGCTGGGCGGGGCGTCGCCGGAGCACGAGGTGGGCGGCATCAACGACCCGTTCCTGGTGGCGGCTGCGCTGCGGCTGCTGGGCATGGTAGCGCGCGGGTCGCAGGACGCGGCCGACGAGGCCAACGACGTGCTGACGCAGGTGGCCACGCAGATCGTCGGCGCGAAGAACGTGGGCACGGCGATCCTGTACGAGTGCGCCGTGACGATCCTGGCGATTCCGTCGTCGCAGGCGCTGCGCGTGCTGGCGATCAACCTGCTGGGCACGTTCCTGGAGAACGCCGACAACAACGTGCGCTACGTGGCGCTGGCCACGCTGTCGACCGCCGTCATCACAGAGGCGCCCGCCGTGCAGCGCCATCGTCAGACCGTGGTGCGCTGCATGCGCGATCCCGACGTCAGCATCCGCCGCCGCGCCATCGACCTGGGCTTTGCGCTGATCAACGCGCAGAACGTGCGGCCCATGGTCGCCGACATCCTGCGCGTGCTGCCGCATGCAGACGCTGAGCTGCGCCCGTCCATCGTCTATCGTCTGTCGGCTGCCATTGCGCTGTTTGGCGACTTGCTGGACTGGCGCATCGAGCGCATGCTGCGCGTGCTGAGCCTGGGCGGTGCCCACGTCAACAGCCGCGACCTGTTCAAGTTCCTGCGTCTGGTGGCCACCGATGCAGATGAGGGCCTGCAGCGTCGTGCTGCGCGCACGTGCTTTGCGCTGCTGGAGCGCGACGTGTCGCAGGACAAGATGGTCGTCGCCGGTGTCTGGCTGATCGGCGAGTACGCGGATCTTCTTGTAGCCGCCGATCACGCTGCCACGTCGCCGGTCGCCAAGCCGGACGGTCTGGACGCCGACGACCTTGACATCCTGGGCGCCCTGGGCAAGCCAATTGCCAAGAAGGACTCGTCGCCTGTGGGTTCGATTGCGCCGCTCAGCCTGGACGAGGACCTGCCGCTGGCTGTTCCCGCGCCGTCTGACGTCGTGCGGCTGCTTGCGGCCATCGGCCGGTCTCCCGCCGTATCGCGCACCAGCCGCCACATGGCTCTGACCGCGCTGGCCAAGGCCGCCGGCCGCTTCTCAGCGCACCCAGCGGCTCTGGCATCGATCAAAGACGCCTTGGCTGCGCACAGGCGGTCGATGGACGCAGAGACGCAGGCGCGTGCAGCAGAGTTCGACAAGCTTTTGGGCCACGACCTCGACGCTGTGCGCGCGGGCGTCGTCGAGCGCATGCCGCCGCCAGAGTACGTCGATGTGCCCTACGAGGAGTACGTGCTCAATCCTACGGCCATGCGCATGAAGGCGCTGACCATCATTCGTCGCCCGCCGCTGCAGCCCGAGGACCTGGCTTCTTCCGATAGAGAAACCACTGCTGCTGCTGCTGCTGCTGTTGCGGCTGCGGCTGAGGTGGCCAAGCAGTCGGTCGTGTCGGATCTGCTCAACCTGATGGACGATGCACCAACTGATAACGATGTTCATTCGCCACCTGCCAATAGTAACTCTCCGTCGGCCCTGGCTGACATGCTGGCTGCGTCGGCGCTATCACCCTCAGTCTCAGTCTCAGTCTCTGCCTCCGACTCATCTGGATTCAACTGCGACTACGACGTGCACAGCGGCAACGGCGTGCGGCTGACGCTGCGCCCGTCCAAGTCCCCGCAGCATCCCAGCGTGGTCGAGATCCTGGCCACGTTCTTCAACGACGGCGACGCAGCCCTGTCCGACCTCAACTTCCTGGTCGCCGTGCCCAAATCGCAGAAGCTGCAGATCTCGCCGCCCTCCGCTCAGACCATCCCCTGCGGGCTCTCCGCCACCCAGCTGGTGCGTGTGGCCAACCCCTCAAAGACGCCCATCCGCCTGCGCATGAAGCTCTCGTTTGTCGCAGACGGCCGCGCACACGAATCCATGTTTGACTTTGGCGGTTTCCCCGAAAACGTCGTCTAATTACTGTCACTTTTACATCCCATTTCCTAATCTATATTAAGTCAATTTTTTTACTTTTTAAAAAAAAACGCACAATTGTTACCAAATATACTTCGTTTTTATCATGTTCTTTAGATATCTACATGTCGCATCTAATCCATTGCTGTTTGCCGCATCAAACCCCATGCTGTTTGGACGCCTCGCCCGTATCTCCACAATAGTCTGTAGCTCCACCATCACTCCTGTCCTGTTGCGCTGCTTTACACAGGCCAGAACTTCTTTGGCTCGCAGACCCGGCGGCGTGATCCAGACAAGCTTTATCCCGTCCATCGACGACCCCACGAAGCTAGTCCCGCTGAAACTAGTCCGCCTGAACACCTGGACAACCGAAGAAACCCAGCGCCTCAAAGCCCTAGTTATGTCACGACGCCGACACTCGCCCATCCTCAGATCAGCCGACTGGACCGAAATCTCCCACTCGTTCCCCGGCAGAACCCCCGTAGGCTGCAAGCAGAAAGCCCACGCACTGGTCAAGAAGAATAAAATACAGCCGTTTGTGCGTAAAAGCAAAGAGCTGGTAAGGGACGAGGAGCTTGTTTATGATATGCGGATGATCGGGCTGCCGTGGGACCGGGTTGTCGGGAGTTTTGGTGCCAGGTACTCGGTGGAGCAGTGTAAGCATATGTACGCGCTGGTGTATAGAAGAAATTATGTACGCATGCGTAGGACCGCTAAAAAGACCTTACGCCAGAAGAACAAAGAAATATCGCCTGTTGATCCTCCACAAGAGAAAAGCCATGAGCCAGGGCGGCCTAAAAAGATCTGGGGCCCAGCGGAGGACCAGAAGCTGTGGCGGCTTCTCCAAGAGCACGGCGAGTTCAACTACGCCAAGATGTCCCACCATTTCCAAGGCTTCCGCAAAACAAGCATCTTCGCGGCCGTCAACAAAGTCATCTGCTTCCCTAACATCCAGACCGGACGATGGTCCAAAGACGAAAAAACAGCCTTAACGCAGCTTTTCAACAGACACGGCGACGACTGGCAGCGTATTTCAAAGGAAATGCCCACAAATCGTACGCCCCTGCAGTGCAAGTGGCGGTATATGAGACTGCAGGCGCGCTCGTTGGCTATCACTAGACCGTGGTCCAGGCAGGAGACCCAGCAGCTCGAGCTCCTCGTCAGGCTGCATTCCCGCCCTAAGAGTATATCTGATAAACCAGCGAAACTTACGCTTGACGCGGAGACTCGGCCATTGTTTCAGCTTGTTTCGCAAGAAGACTCGGATGTGTCGCCGAAGCTCAAGTCCCTGATGGCTGCGCTTAAACAAGACGCCGTATCTGGCACATCGTCGAGTCCACAGACAAGTAATTCCACAGCTGATGTCAAAATAGACTGGCCGTTGGTAGCCTCATACATGATCTCGCGCTCGCACTCTCAGTGCTACGTGCACTGGAAATACGTCATCATGGCCAAAAAGCAGCGTCCCGAAATATACCGCGGCCCCTGGTCGCTCGATGAAGACGTCAAACTGTACCAGCTCCACATGGAAGCACCGCGCAGATGGCTCTGGATTACCCAGAATTTGCCGCGGCTGCGGGACATGGCGTCGGTACGTATGCGGTACAGAAGGTACATTGATCGGTATCTCAAGATGCTTGGGGAGTGTCGTGGCCCCAATTGGGATCCGATGGATGATGGGTTCCGGGAAGTACATATGCGGTGTGAGATTCTTGCGTGGTATCGTCGGAAAATGGAAGGATACCGGGTTGAAGACAAGTATCCGTGCCCGTATGATTTGGATCTGACTGGTTATACGAAAAAATAGTCATGGGAGGCAAACGCAACCTGGAATTGGGGGTTTTGTTTTCCGTTTGTTTTGCCCATAGATTTTCGATCAACATTTTTCTCTTTTTTTACCTTGTTTCATTTCTTTTTTCCCCAGTTCTACTATATAATTTATCCTGCCAAAAAGAATTAACTGCACGCATATATAAAGATAATGGCTCGAGCTCATCCTGCTTGGAACCGCACACTTGCGTTTTTCGACATGGTAAGCTTTAATCCTTTTTTAAATAGCATATTGACACTTATTAAAAATATTTATACACTAACCAGAAAACCCACCCCCACCCCCGTTTATTTTAGTCTCGAGAAATAGTCATCACATCTGCTGCTGTAGCGCTGCTTTATTACAGAAGCTCGCTGCAAATCCATATGCTCCTTGGATCCGTCCTCTGCTGCTCCTTGGCCAAGGTTCTAAAGCTGCTTATAAGGCAAGAACGTCCAGCAAAAGAAACACACGGAAAAACAAGCTTCGGCATGCCGTCCACGCATTCTGCCGCTGTCATCTACTTTGGAACTTATCTGGCATGTCTTGTTCATCCTCAGAGACACTGCCCGTCTGCTGACTTGGGCTCTTCTTTGATCGCCAGGTGGTCGCTGCTGATCTTGATCCTGCCCACCTGTACTATGGCTGCGCTTTCGCGTGCGTTCAATGGATACCACACGTTTAAACAGGTTTTTGCTGGCATGTGTCTCGGTGCTGCGTTTGCTGGCATGTGGTGGTCCATCAGACACAAGATGTACCCCTATATCGACCCGTTAGCTGAAATTGTTCAGCTACATGTCAAGTTCCAGCCCCCTTTTCAGATTCAGCACCACGAACTATAATACTTTATTTTTTATTTAATAGTAAAAGGAGAGAGAAAAATGCAATACTAAAACAAGGTGAAGATAAATGTTAGCGAGATGGAAGCTGTGACGTGTTAGTGGGCTCAATCCACTTGCTCAGCATATACAGACGCTGCTCCAGCTCTTGGTTGTCCTTGATATCAGAGCCCTCCCAGTCCATCGATGCATCGATCAGCGATGCCCCGCTCTTGCTTTTCTGCAAAGCCGCTATCTGATACAATGGATACCCAAACGCACCCTGATCGCCGTTGCTGCAATCGCCACAGCCTGCATCAGCGCCATCCATGCCACCACCGCATCTCGAGGCAGAAGAGCCCGTACGTGTGCGAGTAAACGGAGAAGAGTAAGAGGCGTGCGGCCGTGCCAAGGTCTCCTCAAACGCAACGTCCTGAACTACGCCAAATATATCGTTTGTCTGCGCCTTTATATTCCTCACAGCGCTATGAATCTGCTGCTGCAGCATCATGTCGGCAGCATATGGATACTTTGTGCGCTGGGCCATGCGAAGCTCGCGGAACATCGTTGTAATAAGACGGAATTTTTGCATGTTGAGCAGGGGCTGCGCCTGGTTGACGCTCGATATGATCGCCGAGTCGCAGCGCACCTGTCGCTGACTTGAGGATGCCTCCACGCAGTTGCTGCTGTTGACCTCAGCGGACATTGCCAGGCCAGCCGGGTTGCGCGACCGCATCTTCTGGTGCTCGTCAGAATATGTCGGGTTGGCCTCGTCAGCATGCAAAAAGTCTGTCATATGCACAGCAACAAAGGGTACAAGAGGCAGAGGAGTGCCACTCGTAATTTGGCGCCCTTGCTTGAAACCGGCAGCGCCATACTTGCCGCCTGCTGCCCCGTTGCTGCTGTTCGACGTGCTTCTTGCACGCCGGCTCCGGGATTCACCACCAGATTCAGCACTGCCGCCTCCTGCGCTAAAGCTGGCTCCAAGATTGCCGTTGCTACGGTTGCCGCCAGAGCTCAGAGCACCGCCACTTCCACGAGTGCCCTTGGTCGATGATACTGGAACCGAGCTATGGCCGCTTCCGCTCGCCGAGCCATTGGCTCCTGAAGCGCCTGCAGATGCGCTGGGATCAATAAACATAAATGAAGCTGCGCGGATGCGGATCGCATACATTATGCACGCGCAGTCCTGCTCCGTCAGCAGCGCTGAGCCGTCCTTGGCCAGACCAGTGCTGCTCGGCACAGACGATTTTTTGCGCGAGTGCTGCCTGCCCTCTTCAGCGCCAAAAAGCGTGCCATGCACCAGCTGGCCAAAGCCCGACGACCCTGACGAGTGGTGGCCAGTCGCTGTTGCTGATGAAAGACCATTTGACGTGACGATATTAGCCTGCGAAACCGAGATCATGTCCTTTGCACGCATAGACTTTATCTGCTCGGCTATTGCATCAAACATCTCTTCGTCGGGCCCAGATGCCCCAGACATGGCCGCCTTGACTGACTCGCGGTAAGTGCGGAAATTCATGCGCGACTGAACGACCTGCAAAAGATGAGTGACAATGTCGCGCATTACCGTCGGAACAAGCGCCCACGTGTCATGAAGCCTGCGGACAGCCGAGTTATCCAGAGCAATTGCGATCTCGAATGCGCCATAGTAGTTTCTACGGGCCATGCAATGGAAAGCAACATGAATCAGCTGCTTGATGACAAGCGCCCTCGCTGCCGTTGTCGGCTCAGAGAGCACTGAGAGCACAGCCCAGTAGGTGGCCTGGTTAAACCACGATGTCATCGCTGTCAGGTTCGGCACTGGATTACTTGCTGCTGCTCCACTGCTGCTGCCAGCTTGAGGCCCATTGCCGCCCAGCGTAGCTACTGAGCTGCGCGAGTCTGGGCCTACGCTTTGCATCGTATGCAAAATGGCTTCAAGGTTGCCAACTCGTCCCTTAAGCGAAAACTCGGTAGCGCCGATCCGCGCAAACAGCTCGTGCTCCACTAGAGTCAGCTGCTCGGCAAACATCGCTGGGTCAATGCCAACAAGATTGATGCGGTAGGGGTTGCGATTGGCTATCGAGTAGTTGAGCAGCGTTCTTCCTACTGGCGACTGCGGAGTCGGGATGCCCGACTTTGCAAGGGCCTCCATGACCACCTCGCCAAAATCGCTGGCATACATGTTTCCATTAGGCATCTGAAGCCCAGCATCGCTGCCTTCTAAAGAAAACCCGGTTTCGCCATTGTTGCTTATGCTGGCTGGGTCTTCGCGCTGAGCAATACGCACAGAGCCTCCGTTCTCGCCGATATTAAACACAGCTAGACCTTCAGCCTCGCTTGCTCCTGAGGCATCTAAAGCCAAAGACGAGCCCTTGTTTGAGCGATGATTAAACAGAGACCTAAAATATGATGTCGACCCCTTTTTCGAATGCTGGACACGGCTGCCTGCAAGCTGCTGATTTGCCGTCTGAGCACCACCGCTGCTGCTCAAGCTGGCACCATTACTGCTGCCAGCGCTGATGTCTGTTGCTGTTCGTGCAGATTGCGCAGATTGCGCATTGCTACTGGCATTGGAAAGCCCCTGTACGTTTGTGCTTGACAGGTAAGAGTTGGTGCGCTGCCCATTGCCCGGAGCGTTGCTATTGTTTATTGCAAAGCTTGCAGATCCGCTCTGCTGCTCGGCCCTTGAACCAGCCATTGCCGAGCTGCGATGGCTGCTTATCAAGTGCAGATCAATAGCCAAACGCGTGCTTTCTAGTGTAGGCGTGCAAACTCCAGAGTTCCGCATACTTGGAGCTTGCGACGGAACAGCTGTGCTTGTTGTAGTTCCAAGCACTATGCCATTTCCCGCAAACGCAGGCATCTCAACAGCAAGCAGCTTTCCAGACGACATCTTTTGCCGGATTGAGTTAACAAAATCGGCACGTCCTGGCTGCTTCTGAATATGCGACAAAAACAAAAGCAGCAGACGAGTTAGCCGGTGATGAAGACGAAAGTCGTGAGGATGGAACTTTATCCAGTACTTGATGATGTTCATTACTCGGAGCTGAATGATGGCTCCGTCGTTGCGCGACAAGGGCGGCAGCTGTCGAGAAGAAGCACTTTTAGGCTTACTTTTCGCAGTTACTGGCAATGCCTCATCTCCCGAGTCTGCGGTCTTGCACCAGCCATTAATAGTCAGGAACTTGTCGTCACCATTGTCATGACTGCCGCCGCCGCCGCTGCTGCTGCTGCTTCTAGTGCTGCTGCTTTCAGAGTGATCTGCATCAGAACTACTTTCAATCTCTTCGCCAGTTGGCTCTACGACAAAGCAGTTGAGGTACCGAACAATGATCAAGCGCATCACGTCGATCGGATGAGCAAAAAAGCGATAAGAGTTCAAAAAATCTGTCATCAGGTCCGAGTCGACATTGCCCTCGGGAGATGCTAGCCTGTTGACCAGCAAGCGCAAAGAGATGCTTTTGATGCTCCGAGTGATTATGCCTGTCTCCGTCTTCATTGTCACATCTGTGAGCTGAATCCCAGCTGAATGCGCAGGCATATTTGCTAATGACACCGACTGATGAAGGCGGCTAGGATAGCCAGCAGCAATGGTGGAAGAGCCACTTGTGTCAGAAGCAGAGTTTGTAAGCGTTGGAATGTTTCCAGTGCGCGTTCCTAGACTGCTTTGCGATGCATTTGAGCGAAGCCCAGAGCTACCATTTGCATTGCTGCTGTCTGATCTACCTAGCATCCGAAGCTGCGAAGACACGGAGCCCTTGCGAGGCGCGCCAAGTGGCGGAGGCGGTTTGAGCCCGCCTGTGCTTGATAATGTGCTAGAAGAAGCCATGCGCTCCAGAGAATGTTGGTGTTGCTGCTGCTGTTGCTGATGCACAGATTTGTTGCCTTCTTGGTCATGTATATCCTGTGCTGTGACATGGTGGACATCGAAGGCAACCTCATCCGAGCAGTTGTCGTCATTAAGTGGCCACCACATTCCAGGACCCCCAGAAGAGCGATCCAGCGGCTGCTTGATACCATCCCTGCTGCTTGCGGATTCGGCAGCTCCAATAATATTGCTGATCGTGCTAAGCCAGTCGCCGCCAGAGTCGTGAGGGCTAGCGGAAAAGCTGCGGCGTCGGATATTTGACTTTTTCAAAAATGATGCTGTTGCTTTGTCGACAGGCTGCACGTCCATCATCTCGATAAACGCAGGATTCAGATGCTTGATTGCGCTCCCACCACGCTCCTTCGTAATAAGCAGCGGGCCAACCCTGCGTATACCCCCGTGCGGACCTTGCTGAAGCAGCACAGACAGACAGCGCGATTGCTGTTTGACCACGCTTGGAAAAAGGCTATTGCGACATGTCGATGATCCAGTGGGCTCGCGGGTCCGTACTCGATCTGTGCTGCCACCAGCAGGTGTCCTAGGGATTGGCATTGCCGATGAGGCACCGGCTGAAGAACAGCTTTCGGCGTTTGCATGCGGTGTCCTAGACAGCGGAGAAGTCTGATTCTGGATATGGTTCTCGTTCTGCTTTAATGGCAACTGCGACTGAGACTGCAAAAACGCGTTATACTCGATGCCTATTTCTTGCGCCAGCTCTTCAGACTGCCGACATTCTAAGATTGGAATATCAAGAATGTTATGATATTTGTTCAAGTGTAAAGCATACATGTCCAATATTTATGAAAAAAAAGTGTATGTGTATATGTTGGTTAGTAGGTAGGAATAAAAAAATTGCAAGGAAATGTTTTTGTTCGAAAATAAAATAAAAAGATGGGAACTTGTACCAAAATAAATGTGAAAACAAAAAAAAATAAAATAAAAGTGGGGAGGGTGGATTTCGTATGACTGTCGATCCAAACAGCGTATAATATTTTGATATGCTCATTGCGCTGCGACAAGAATAATGATATCAAGATGTTGCAATTTGTTTTATAGATAGACCATAGACCGAATCTCCACGTGAATATAGAAAGAAAGTATATACAAAAAGAGTAACAACAAGAAAATGAAAAACAATCGGAACCAGGCTGACACCTTTGGGGGGGGGGAAGCAATGAGCAGATAGTACCGATGCTCATAAAATGGAAATATCGAAAGAGTATGAAGCACCACAAAGTGAATGCTATGACACGGTTTTTTTTGGATTAGAAAAGTTTTTTTTGTTAATTGTTTTCATTTACTCAAGATATTGCAAACAATTCAATAAATAGCAATTTCCGAGATAAAGAAAAGAAAGCACACACTTATTTTCCATCAAGGAAAAGGAAATTAATTTGGACTTTTAGTGGGAAATATTCATACATGCATAGACAAATTTTAGATTCCTCAGGACCTAGTAAGCTAGAAGAACATGGATGAAATTTGGGACTATAGTGCAGGCATATTGTATGACTGTGAATGCAAGTATCAATTCCATGCCAATAAAAAACTATGGTTCAGTACTCAAGAATTAAAAACGATCTTTTTAAATTATATACATATCACATCTAGCAGATACCATGCAAGCAATAAATCAAGAGCAAAAGCATGCCCAGCTCAATTGTGACGATGTGGTAATTGTGCAGAATTTTGAGAAGTGTAGAAACCATCTAATTGAAGCACAACAAGACAAAAGAAATGTGAAAACGCTCTGGTAAAATGATAGTTGGATGTGCTATACAGCAAGGAACATTGAAAAAAAAAGGATGGACAATGAATTATTTTTCTTAAATGAAAAACAATCAAATAGTAGAAAAATAAACAACCGACCAACAATAAGTCACTTTTGGGGAGGAGAATAAAAAGAAAAAGGAGGGGTAATGCAAAGCAAGAGGTAGGTTCAAAAAGCAAATAATAAATTGACAAGCCATGGCTGTTAGTAAAAAAAAAAGCTTGAAGTAAAAAAAATGAGTGGCTCAATAAAAAAGAGGAAGGATACACAATCATACACCAAAACAACAATTAAAAATAACAAGAAAAATTTTAAAAATTGTGAAATAAAGATCTTGTACAGAATTTTTTTTTGCTATAACCAAGCGTTGGTTTTGATACAAAACAAGAAGCAAAAAATTGTACACAGAACACGGCAAAAAAACATTGTGCAACTTTTTAAAAAAAGAAAAAGGATAGCAAAATTTGCGTTTGCAAAATGGCATACTTACCAGTACTTGGAACCTCCTCACTATAAGGTTTAGCATCTGTATCCAAAGTCTCGATAGATTCTTCATCAGGCTCGTCTTCCTTAACTACATCATTGATAAGTGAGCTGGCACACAAAATAGGCGACTGATCAAATATCATCGTTGGATGCCGTACTCTGTCGTCGGGATGTTTACTGAAATCCTCGGTCCGAGCTGTCTGCACAGAGCTTGGCGCATGCATATGCTGATCGCAAACAGTTCCATCTGCGTCTAAAGACTCTAGCCAATGGACCTTAATGCCAGACTCAAATTCTGTTGGTTTTGAAACGTCGGACAGGAACAGCCGGTCATTGCGATTATCGGTCGTATTTGGCTGCTGCAGATGCAAATGTTGCTGTCGCTGATATTGATATTGATGGATGGCTTCCTCCGCTGCGTCGTGTTCCTTTTCCAGCTCGCCACTGTGAGTAGTAACTGGTGCCATCGTCAATGATGCGTTCACCACTGTAGCCGAATCTGCCGGATGCAATGCCCGCTGCTGTGCATAGCTGTCGCAATTGCTGTTATTATTGTCAAGCGGCTGCTGCTGCTTAATAGCTGCCGAAGAAAAAGATTGCTCAGGCAAGGACTGCATGGATAGTGTCGATGTCGCTGAAGAAGCGGCCTTGGTCTTAGAGTCCGCCGTCATATGTACAGGAAGCTGAGGTAGTGGATTCTTTGGCGGGCTCCTAGCAGGCCGCGTATATCTGCTACAAGCAAGCTTATGGCGGGTGTTATCTGCGGATCTGTGAGAGGCAGCTGTATGTCCCGGTTGACTATAGACTTTAGCTGGGACTTGACCAGCCCCTGAACTGTACCCGAGATTGCGCGATATTACCAGGTGTGGATCAGATGCCGTACCAGTCGACCGACTAAAGACAGATGGCGATAAATGTAAATCAAAAGTAGGCGTATCTTGTAAACGAGGAAGACTCGATGTCGATAACGAGGAAAGCTGAGGAGAAAAGGAAAAAGTGGGACGCGTGCCAACAACAGCAGAAACAGCGGTGTGCGTAGGAATTCTGGCTGAAAAGAAAGGCTCGCTTTCTTTGATATATGGAAAAGCAGAAAGAGAAGATTTCACATTACTTTTCTTGTGTCCAGATGCGCCTTGAATAGATGAAGAAAATTTACTTGTGTTGCAACAAGCGCAACAACCGTCGCAATTGCCGCCCCCGCCGCAAGTTTGGGAGGCGTGGGTTAAGCCAGTTATTTTGTCTAATGATCCTGTTCCAGCAGCAGCGTAAGCATCAGCGACAGCGGCTGCCATTCCTTTGCCGGCTGGCTGATCCAGCGTTCTTCGTGATTCAAATCCATTTGTTAAATCATCATCTCTGACTGCTGCCTCATTAGCCGACATGATCCTTGTTGCTTCGTCAAAGGCCTCGTGCTGACATACCGATATGCTAGCACCAGTTGGGGCAAGAAAGCAACCTTGTTCTCCACGCATCTCAAAAGAAATAGAGCAGCTGCTAGCAGATTTAAAATGAGCACATTGCCCAGAATCTACGCTTTTTGCTGTGGTGCGAGCGGCGGATGTGCGAGCAGTGCCGCCACAGACACCATCACCAGGTTCCGCTCTGCAACTAACTGAAACAGCGGATTGTTGCAAAAGTGATTCTGCAAGCCACTCGCAATGGATGCCATTATTCGCAGCGGCGGGTCCAACAACAGCGCTTTTGCTCAACGTGAATGGCGCAGTTTGGGCACGCTGTTGTTCAGAACACGAGCCAAGACAGCTTCCCGATGCAATATAATCAGAATCGTTTGTCTCGCTTGGTTCTAGCACTAAATCGGATCCAGCACGACTACCGCTTTTACTAAGAGAGTCCGAACAAGAGTCGCCAATGCTAACGGTTTCTGCAATGCTCGATACTCCCAAGCTAGCCAAACTTGCGTGGCTTTTGGATCCACCCAACTCTGACTGCATCTGGTAGCTAGCTTTAACTTGGTTTTGGTAATATGCACTTGTCGCTTGCAACATGTACAATGGCGCAGTATTTTTATCGGCACTATCATTGTTGCCGTCATTATCAAAAACAGCGGCAGACTGAGTACTGCCATATTCAAGATTGAATTTGCTGGCATGATCAAGGTTATAGCCCTTTGTGCATACTTTAGTCAATTCTGGCAAGACTGCAGCAGCCGAGGTGGCTAATCTGTTAGTAGAATCCCCATTATTACTAAGACTGCCCTTTCGATGGCTGCCAAATATTGGCGTCGAGCTAGGAATGACGGATCTATTGTCGGGCTCATCTGCAGAAGTGGCGTCAATAGGACAAGCAAAGACCGCGTGCTCTTCGCTACTGCATTTCTTAGACAATGGCCGAGTTGAGCGCATATCTGACGCAGTGTTACTAGCCCGGAAGCTATTGACAGGCGCAAATAGGCTGCAGGCGTTGCCAGTTTTGTCAGCGTTACTGCTAATGTAATAGTCCAGGTGACTATAGCTGCTTTCGATTTCGTCTTGATTGGTCCTGCTGCGATAGGTTCTGGCACCGCAGCTGTAACTGCTGCTTCTGGCGCGGCTGCCATCGTTTAGATGACTGCACCGATTTCGAAGGCTAGCAGCCATGCTCAAAGTCTGATCCGAAAAGACAGAATGTTGCTGGATGTGAAGTTCCTGATCTTGCTGCTGTTGTTGTTCCCCTGCAGAGACAGGCGTTGGGATAGATGATGCCGAAGAATCGTAGAATGTGGTCATGTCAGCCCCTGAGGCTAGCCTTGATCTTGCTTTGTGCGATTCGCGTGAACCAACAATGCCCTGGCTCTGCTGCAAGGCCAGCGTGAGGCTTCCATGTCTCTTGTACTGGTTTTTTCTGCGGCGCTCCAGACGTGGATCCACCGGCAAATCGTCGTCGTTGTCGATATTATGGCCGCCATTTGTTGCAGAATCGCCACTGTCTTCAAACGATGGTCGAGGACGCGGAAAAGCCATAAGAGCAGGTCCGGCTTTGCCCTTTTCTGCAGGCGATTGGCGCTGACATACTGAAGTTATATCTTCATAGACGGTAGATGTATGTCTCTCGCTTGATAGTGACATTATTTTTGGCGTTGCCGGCGCGCTTTGAAGCGCCGCTGGTACCAAAGAGATATTGTCGTCGTCAATACCGTATTCCATGGCAATTTTTTGGACTATTGAAATGATAAAAAGCGCCGAAAAATGAGCAAAATTTTTTTTAAAAAATTAGCATGCGTTTATAAAAAAAATTTTGTAAACGTAAATTGCTGGCTCTAGCATTTAGATAAACCGGAAACGATAAGGAGATGATAGTATGCAAAAGACTTTATTCTATATGCTATTTAAAAACGGCAATCCTTTCTTCTTCATGCATAGGTTTTAGTCTGTAACTTACATTTTTGTTGATGCCAAGTTATATGCCTTACACTATTGAATTCCAAACGATCAATCTTGACAAAAAAAAGAGCAAAAAAGTAAATAAATGAATAAATAATAAACAATTCTCGTCTTTGATATTGTAGATAAGATTAAAAAAAAAACAAGAGGAAGAAATTATAGTTTTCGTTAGTTACAAAATTTTGCGGTTTTCAAAATAAAAAACTAGGGAAAAAGGAGACAACAAACAAGTGCTATTGCCAAAAAATATTTCCTCGCGCTTTCTTGATCCCGGAAAATAAAGAATAAAATTACTGCTTCGTTTGAATTTCCGCTTTTAGTTTTTTTAGTTTCTGTGCATTTAAAGTACAAACGATTTAAACCTTTTCTCAAAGGCTCCCTGAAAGGTTTGAAAAGAGAAAAGAATAATCATGGACAGGGGAGCTTACTGCTGTTGTTACAGATAAATAAACATTTTGCTTATTTTATTTCTGGTTTCCCTGTTCGAAAATTTGATGTAAAAAAATTTGTTTTTGAGGGATTGCTGGCCTTCTTTAAGCTAAACATGAAACGTTTCTTTTTTGAAAGAAAAAATACACTACGGAAACGATAATTGGGGGAAAATCGCTGCTTAAAACATAGTCAGTAAAAAGCAATATTCTATTAAGTGTTTTAATGCAATCTTTAGTCTTTCAAAGACTGTTTTTCGGTGAAAGGTTTTTAGCCAGCCAGAAATTCTTTAAAAAATTGCCTGCTCTCGTCTATAACCCCTCTAAGGAAGTTAGCTAGAGGCTACTAGATGTGAAGGGTAAGTTACATATATTGTTAACTATTTGTGGTTCTTTCATTTCATTTATTTGCCCAGAGTTAAATTTGGCGATGTTAAAAGACAATATAACCAACTAATTCCTTTTTTATGCATTTTTTCTATGTATGATCCATCTGAACTTCAGTTATTTCATGTTTGTGGCTTTTTTTATAAGGGATTTGGCCGTAGTGTAGGGAAGACATGTTTCGTCTTTCTCAAAAAGAAGCCATCAATAAAACACAAAATAACGTTTTTCCTTTGTCCGTGATCAAGTCTTTTTTTTTAAAAAATGTTGTCAAAAAATACAATTCATTTATATTAAAGCAGAAAAAAAAAACACGAAAATTAAGTTGTTGAAAAAAAAAATAAAACAGCTCTGAGATGAGGAGGCCACTAAGGCTTCTCCAGCTGCAAAGTTTGGATGAAAAATAAGGGCTTGTCGTCGTAATACAAAAGAATCAAAATGAAAAAATATTCAAGTGCTGAAGTGAGATTGACAGAGGAAGGGATAGCGGAGGATTCGTGATAAAGAAAAAAATGAAGCGCTGCAACTGTCAAAAGAAGGTTTTCTTGGTCAAAGGGAGCTCCTTGTCTTGATCATGAACAAAACAAGCGCAGAGACATTAATTAAATCGCGCGTCACCTCTGCTTGCACTGCCCTCATTTTCTTGTTTCCTCTTTTAGAAACTTAAAGCTCCATGGCAAACACGCCGCCACTCTGCTGAAAGTGGTCGTCTTCAGTGAACCACGACAGCTCATCGCTAAGCGCCTCGTCGCCAAAGTTAGAAACGGTGGCAGGCGCAGTATTGGCAGCAGCTTGCTTAGTTGCAGTGCCCATGGATGCGTTGTTATGCAGCTCAGTTGTCAGACCAGGGATGGGCATGTCCTCGACATCGTCAGCCCACGAAAAGACAGGCTGTTCGGCATCTAGATCGAGCACTCTGGAGCGGCTATTGCTGCTGCTTACACGAGGACCGTTTACATGCTTTAGCGCTGCCGGAAGGCTGTGCATGGCCGGCATGCCAGCGTGTCCTTTGCCCGAGGCTGTCGAGGTTATTATCTTGCCAGAAGCCTTTGCATTGAAAGCGGTCGTGGTATTAATGTTTGCGTAAGTGTCACGGGTGCGTGTGCTATTGTGAAGGCTCGCTTTGCCCTGGTTTCTGTACAAGGCGTGATTATTTTTGCCATAGCTAAACTGGCTAAAGTCGACAGCGCGAGAAGGCGTCTTGGTAGAATCAAAGCCTTCCTTGCGGTTGTTGCTATGGTGATAGTGGTTGCGGCTGCGGTTGCGGGTACGCCAGTTGTCGTCGGCCTCGTCGTCAGCATCCATGTCGTGGACTTCTAGCTTGGGCAGCGCCTTGTTGCTTTTAGCCGAAGAGGTGCTGCCGTTGCTATTTGATACAAGAGTGGTAGCTGAGACGGGCTCCCTAATGGCCACCTGGTCCTGCTTCAAGCGCGGCGGACCATAGTACTCGTCGACAGATGGAGTGACAAGTGTGGCTGTCAGCGAGCTGTCAGCAGAAGTCGTGGCATTTTTAGCATTAGCCTCTTCCTCGGGGTGATTGACGCGTGAAAGTAAAGATCTGCCAGCGAGAACAGGAGATGATTGAGGAATTTCCTTGAATCTGACGCGGTTTTCCGAACGAGTAACTAAAGAGCCGTCGTCCTTATGCACAATGCTACCAATGCTGTGACCCTTTTCGCTATCGCTAAAGTGACCGACCATGTCCATCATGTCATCTGCAAACGAAGACTCGCTCACCGTGCTGCTGCCTCCAGTAATGCCTGCGGCCGCTGTTGCTGCTGCAGATGAAGACGCCGTAGCGGCTACTGGCGTGACTCCGGCAGACATGGGAAGAGGGCGCTTGGTAGCCGAATAAGAAACAAGGTTGCTTTTTTGAGCAGGAAGGCTTTTGGCAGACAGCCGGATCGGTGGACGGTATGCGTCATCGAAAGAAATGGGCGCGTTAAAGTCCATGTCCTCGTCAGAATCAAACAGGTCAAGGTCCTTGGACAGGCTAAAAGCCATAGAAGATGAGGCAGGCTGTTCGGGGAACGTGCGAGAGATATCGGTAGCAGCAGCAGCAGAAGAAGAAGCGTGGGCGCCAGAAACATCATCGCCGCCGTCCTCATCTTCCTCGGCAGCCTCGGAAAGATGCTCAAGCTGGTTCCATGAAGATGAGCCTTCTTGCTGAGCTGCACGAGTAGCATCTGCAACGTCTTCGTCAGCTTCGTCATTATCGTTGCCACTCCTTTCGTCGTCAAACGCAAACACAGCGTCAGCGCTATCGTCTATCTTGCCCTGGCCAAGACCGTTTTTGGGCAGGCAGAGCATCGACGATTGCAGAATAGCCGCTGCTGCCTTGGCCGCAGTCTGGTTGAACTCGCGAGGCATCATCTTGCGCGCAGCCGCTGCCTGCGTAGCGGGGATAATCTGGCTGAACACGGCAGCAGGGACAGATGTCGAGAAATGGCCAGACTTTGCAGCTGTGCTAGTAGCAGTGGTGCCAGCGTTGGTAGTCGGCTGCATAGCAGCAAAGCGCTTGTTGTTGTGAGGAGAGCGTGGCTTGGAGCTAGGCGCAGCAGCTACGTTGTCCAGCGCCAGCGCAGTGCTTGCCAGAACAGCGTGTGGCACATGCGGCATCTTGGAGACGGATCCACTGAAGGAGCCCTGGGCCGGCGACCATTTTTTGTCGGCAGAGCTGGCGATATTATGCGTCTTTGCGCTGTGCGCTGCTGGGGAAGCAGGAACAGCGACAGTCCGGCGGCCAGTAGTAACTGCTCCAGCAGTGTTCTTGTGGCGCAGAGCAGTAGAGCGAGCAGTGGTCGTTGCGCCAGTCAAGGTGAACGGGAAGCCAAGGTCCTGTACCCACTGCTTGAGCTCGAGCACGTTGCAGCGGCCGCTCTCAGGAGAAAAAATGCGAGTGACTAAAAAGTCAGCCACTTCGCGCGGGAGACGCGGAAACTGGTTGACAAGGAAGCCAGCGCCCTCGCGCAGGAAGCGACAGAACTTGAAGCACGACTCGCGCGAAGGGTCAGTCCATGGCGACTGAGCAAACAGCAGATTTAGGAACAGAACGCCCAGAGCCCAGACATCGGACAATCTAGGCGAGTAGTCGTCGCGCGGGCCGTAGACGGTGGGATCGTTGGGGTTCAGCCCACCGTTGCGGTTCTCGTAGCTCATATATGGCTTGCTTCCACACTCAAAGTCGGTCGACAGAGACTCGCGAGTAGCGAGCCCAAAGTCTGTCAGCTTGAGATTGCCATCAGCGCCGAGAATAAAGTTCTCTGGCTTCAAGTCGCGGTGGTAGGCCTTGAAAGCGTGTATATGCGCCACGGCATCGATCATCTGCTCGAACAGACGGGTAGCTTCGACAAAGCGGCGCTCCTCCTGGTTCGCGTTAAATGCCGGATGCTGCGTGATGTAGTCGTACAGGTCTGGGCCAGCAACGCGCTCCATGACAAGGAACAGCCAGTCGCGGGTCTCGAAGTGCGAGTACAAGGTGACAATGTGCGGATGCGGGCACACCGAGGCATGGATCTCGAGCTCGGTACGCTGCAGAGCAAGCTGACGCGGAGTCAGACCAAGCTTGGACAGACACTTGAGCGCATACTTGGCACCGTCGTCGCTGCAGCGGGCAAGATAAACGACCGCATAGGATCCCTCGCCAAGCACGCTCAGCAGATGGTACTGCTTGCCAGTAGTCGTATCGGTGATGCTGGTGCCAAGCTCAAAGGGCAGGCTGTCCGGGTCGACATAAGCGGGTGTCTTCATCGAGATGGCAGGCGACAGAGGGTTGGGAGTGCGGCTTTGCGAGACATCAAACAGCGGAGCAGTGGGCTTGACAGCTGGAGAAGTAGCAGTGTCAATAGCCAAAACGCCTGCTCCAGCATTTGACTGCTGGTTCTGCAGCTTGTGCTTGTTCAGCGCGAGAGAAAGCCCCGACAGAAGTGCCGACGAGTCGTTGCCCTGGAATGTCGACGACATCAGAGGGCCAGTCTCACGAGCAGCAGCAGCGGGCTTGTTGATCGATGCAGCCGATGCGCTAGCTGTGGTCGTTGCAGTCGATGCAGGCGTGGTCTGTGCGGTGGCGCGCCACTGCTTGTTGATGTCGCTTGCGTTGGGGATGCGACGGACCGAGCGGTTCTTGCTGACACCAGCAGTATCTTTCTCCTTTTGATGCTGAAGCTGCTGCTGGTAGTGCTTGTGGTAGTTCTGCCAGTGAGGCGCTGCAAAGGCAGGGTTGACGATAGCGCGGTGGTTTCCACGGGATGTCTGCTGGCTGCGTGATGCCGTGGGGTGCACATCGCTGCTGCCAGCATGGAGACGGTAGGCGCTGTTGCTGTTGCTGTTGCTGATAGTACCAAAGCTCTTTGGAGCCGCACTAGTAAAGTGGTCGTTTTTCACTGCGCGTTGATAAGAGCTACCGCCGCTTCTGCCGTCGTTTTTGAGAGGGTTGCTGTTTGTATTCCACGAGGAAAGACCAGTGTTGCCAAACCGGAGCTTTGAGTTGGCCAACGAGGTCGACGCAGGTGGCACCACAACAACCGAGTTAACAGCGGAGCCAGCAGCAACTTTGGCAGACTGCTGCTGCTGCTGTTGTTGCTGTTGATAGGCAAGCATCTGAGCGTTTCCTGGTATTCAGAGTTGCCGTGTTGAGAAGAGAAGCAAAGAACAAAAAAAACCTCTTTTTTTCTTCAGGCTACAGCGTTGTCGAGCTGGAGAATGCCTTCTTCCTTGGAGTATCAACCGCAGCTACGATAAAGCGTTGGTAATTGCTAGTAGAAGAGCTATCGACGCACAACAGTGAATACAGAAAAGAGCAATAAGGAGCAAGCGAGAAAGCAAAAGAACCAAAAACAAAGAATATTAGCACCAGTTCAAGAGAAAGAAGAAAGTATGAGCGCTTCGAAATAGGCATATTTCTCAGCTTGCTCAGCCAAGTAAGCAAATGAAAGAGAAAGCGAAGAAAAAAGGCTATTGTAATTTCTCCTCCCCCCAAAAAAAATAGAAAAAGAAAGAAAACACTTGGATGGGGGATTTACAGGATAGAGGTCAAGAAAATTAAGAGTGAAAAGAAGGGTTCAGTGAAAACGAGGATGAGTAAAAAAAACAACAGTTTGTCTCAGAAAAAAGCTTGGTTTATAAAGTGTCTAGAACAAAGAGAAACAACTATTAACCTATATATAGTATATAGCTAAACAAAAAAAAAAGAATCGCAAAAGGAGTATATATGAGGGTGCTAGTGGTGGACAAGCTGACAAGGACTAGACTTTGGTTGCTCACAAAAGCTGAAAATGCACTTAAAGTCTTTTGTGCACATGAATAAATGCAAAGTGTGGCAAAACAACTATTATTTTTAAGCTTGGCCTAGTGTATGTGTGTTTTTTTTCTTTACAAGCAAGCTGATGCGAAATAGGGAAAAGAGGATTCATGCAAAATTTTTCTTACCAAAAAGAAAGGCTCAGAAATAACACAAGTAAGTAAATTAGCGCTGGATCGCGTTTGTAAAAGGCACAAAAAGAGAAAATGACAAGGCTTTTGTGTCTTGTTTAGCGAGGCTTATCAGAACATATGGCCAATGTACATGTATTGATATTTAAAACGTGGATGGATATATCGATAGAAAAAAATAGCACTTGTTTTTTATAATTGAGCAGCCAAAAAGAAAAAAAAAACAAGAACGAGAATGAGAACAAGAATTAAAAAAATTAAGTGTATTAGCAAAAATAAAAGCAGCTGTAAATAAAATTGGCTGCTAGCAGTGCCGATGAGCATACAAACCAAAGATATCCTGTGTTGTTCTAGCAATAAAATAGAAGGGATGGAATGGAATAGGATGGCTGTGTGAGGAGAAGTATTCCATTTCGTTCTTGTTTTGATTTTTGTTTTTCAACAGTGCTTAGAGTGAGCAAAGCAAAGGGCTATTCAGAGACATAATGCGTCACTGTGAAGCAAAGTTTGACAAACACACACATACACTCGACTTTTCTTGCCTGCGCCAAAAAAAAAGTCTTTATAAAAAAGCTTTGACGCAGCACGCAATTTTAAAAGAAAGAAAAAAGACAAAGCAGAAAGATCACGTCAGACACTATTGCAAAACGGAAGACAGTAAAAGGCAAAAAAAGCCGACGGCTATAGAAACTGCTGGAACAGGCTAGCAGCCTGCTTGCTGCTTCTATAGGTAGGGGATGGGGCTTGCCTAATTCAGTAAAGAAAAGTCATGTGCCAAACAGACTTGGATTTGGATTTGAACTTGGATGTCTTTGTCAATGCCGATGTCGATGAGCATGTTGTAGTAGTGTGCATGGAAATATCGTGCAAAGGAGAACAAAGCAAGCAAGCAGAAAGACAAAGACGGCCAAACCTCGTAGAAGGCCAAAAGCCCACGAAAAAAGGGGAGAAAAAAAAACAATGTATCACAAGGTTTGTCATCAATAAAAGAGCTATGTAGAAAATGATTCAACTTACCAAAAATATAAAATGAACAAGCTAGCCAAAATACGATGATAAAAGACAGAGTCGAATAATCCTGGTGTGGCGAAGCTAAAGCGATACACACGCAAACGATAAATCCAGCGGCGTTAGCTAGTTTAGAGAACAGACGATGCCAGGAAATTTGAATAAAAATTTTAAATTCTCAATGATTTCTGTGCCCTACTCCAATCGAAGAAACCTTTGACAATATATTTAAAGTCAACAGGCAGAATGCAGACCAAATGTACTATAGAAAAAAAAAGCAGCCGCAATCTACCTACTTTTTTCTCCCGAAAACTGCAGCAAAAAAAGGACACTATAAAGAGCCAGCAGATATAGTGCACGTCAAACAGGAAAAAAGGGAGGAGTTTGAAAAATAAAAGATAAAGGCAACAGCGAGTTTAAAGACAAAACGCGCAACCCTTAAAGAAGAATTCAAACTCAAAAATAGAGACTTTCTTCCCTTCTTGTATGAGCTGCGGACAAAAAAAAGCAAAACAAAAGGATCTGTAAAAGCAAGAAACCTGTATGGATGTCTGGAACAGGTCAGAGAGAGAGAAAAAAACAGATGATGATGGTCTGTTTTGCGTTGTTTGGATTTTTTGTTTTTTTTTGGATTTTGTAAATGAAAAAGAATAAGAAAAGAAAAGAACAAAAATACAAAAAGGCTCGCTGTATGCAGATTTTTATAAAAAACGATAAAGATACTATAGAAAGCAAAGCAGCTGAAGAATGAGATAGAAGAAAACAAAAAAGTGTCGGTTTAGTCTGACATGCGTATGTGGTCCAAGTATAAAAGTATAAAAATGGTAGTACAAGAAGGAGAAATATAAAGAGAAAAAATAGTATAAAAAAGGAAGATGTGTGGCTCTGGATACTGACAGATATTGCTATATATATTTTTTGGCTTTTATAAAACTAGGGCTTATAAAGAAAGGTGAGGCAGAATGAATGCGTATTGACAGGACAAAAACTGACCGAACCTCTTAAACGATAGGATACACAAGAAACAACGGCACAGAGAGAAATGACCTGGAATCGGTAGAAAATTGATGTGATATGTGATCAATAAGTCAGATATTCATATCGCATGCCACAGAAACAAAATAAACCCAAGCCAAAAAAGGAACACAGTAGTGGTTTGGAGCTTCTTTTCAGATGTCGCTGTTGTAGTTTTTATTCGCTTGTTGCCAATAACGCAAGCAAAGACAAAGCAACTGTGGAGTATGTTAGAATACAAAGAGGAAGAATAATAATCACACTGTATATAGTAGACTGAATGATATGAATGAGTTGAAATGCGAAAAGACCCAACCTAAAAGGCCCAGAAGAACGCCCTTGGCAAACCGGAAAAAGGAAAGCCTGTTTCGACTCAAGCTGGCTAAAAAGAAAGCCGACGAAAGAGAAGAAAAGGGGACGTGCTGGCAGGAGCCCGGGGAAATTGACTGCTGTGGTACGCGACCTGGGTATGAAGCAGGGGTCAAGTGAACGCAAAGCAAACTCAGCCAAAACAAAAAAAAGCTATATAGAGGAACTCCAATGAACTAACTAGTGAAAAAAGGTATATAAAAAAGACGTGTGGACAGTTAGTAACTGGCTGAGTGTAGGTGAGAGAGGTGTGGTGTGGTTGACTACAAAAAAAAACAAGAAAAATAAAAATAAAAGAAATTGCAATTGAGAGTTAGGAAAGATAAAGGGAAGCAAGAAAAGCACAAAGAGGGGGATATTGTTCTGCACAAAGGCGCTTTTTTCGTTGGAAACAAATAGTAAAGTAAGGTTATACAGAGAGGGAAAAAACAGAAGCGAGACAGGGTGGAGGCACAGGAGTGCAGCAATGCGTGGAGGTTTAAATACGCTGACGGGATTGGCCAGCAAGCTATCGTTGTTTTTCTCTGGACTGATTGAAGAGTAGAAAATCGGCCATTGGCTGGCACCGAAAGGCGTGGGTTCTCGGCAACAGCAAACAGAAAAAGACAAATAAAAAGAAAGCGGGTCGAGAAGCGGAGTGGTGTGAGCAAAGCAAGTGAAGTGA
>JANBOH010000079.1:0-55459 GCA_027478445.1 Coemansia asiatica
GCTGGGCGTGTTTTGTTAGTGCTGCTGATATTTGCGTGCTAAATGGTCTACGGGCTGTCCAAACAGGGGCTGAGAAGACAGATAGAAGCGGGTGCTTTGGTCTGAATGCGACTCGTGATATAAAATCCACCTTTGTTTTTGTGTTGATAGAGCAAGTGATATGCTTTTTTTTAGTTGGCGCTCAGACGTGTGCTGCAAAAGTGGCGATTAGACTTGAAGAGCTAGAGTGCAACAAAAAATAAATAAAAAATTGTATTGAAGGGGAAAAAAAGAAGCAAAAAAGCCTCCCAATAAAGCCTGCCAGGATTAAGGAAGGCTGATAACGCGCAAAATTTTTTAAACAAAAAAATGAATCATCAAAAAGCCTCAATGCTCACAAGGCCCGATCAAGACTTTTTAAACAGGCATTTCTTTGGGGAAGAGCTCTTTTGCTCTTTTTGCTACCATTGCTTTTTGCCCTTGAGGCTCAAAACTCGTTTCCGATCTGCCAGACTGCGCACCATAAACCTTACAACGGCACACAGCAAAAATGACAGACAAAGGCCACTACCACCATCGCCAGCAGCACGATGGGCCACTGACAACGCTGTACCTGGTCCGGCACGGCGAGACAGAGGTCAACCGGCGCAACTGCGTGCAGGGCATGCGCGTCGACCCGCCGCTTAACGAGCGCGGACGCAAGCAGGCAGCATGTGTCGGACAGCGGTTCAGAGACGTGGCAGTCGACTGGGTGGTGACGTCGAACGCCCAGCGCGCCAAGGAGACGGGCGCGGCTATCAGCAAGGAGCATCCGTCGGCGCCGGTCACGCACATGGGCGCGCTGAACGAGCTCGACTTTGGCGTCTACGAAGGCATACACGTGACGGCAGGCTACAACGACCTTGTCCATGCGTGGGACGTCGAGCACAGAGCCGAGCTGCAGGCACCGGGCACTCTGGGCGAGTCGCCAGCCATGTGCGAGCGGCGCGCGATGCAGGGCCTGCGAGAAGTGGTTGCGCAGGCGGTGTCTAGCGAGCGTAAGCACGTGTGCGTCGTGGTGCACTCGCGATTGATCCAGATCGTGCTTGCGTCGATGCTGGACGGCACACTATCTACGATGGCGCTCTACAAGCAGAAGAAGGCAGCGGTCAATGTAATTGATGTTGTGGGGTCTGCGCCGACAGCCGAGTGGCCGTACAGGTGCGTTGCGCACGAGATCAACAGCGAGTCGCACATGTCCTCTGAGGTCATTTCGCGCGTGTCTAGTGCCACCAGCCTGGCCACCCGCAGCACCAGCGACGAGCGCATCCGCTTCGAGGTCGATGCTGACGGCGCGCTTGTGCTCAGGCGGCTGTGACACGGCGCTCAACGATGGAACAGCAGCGTGCGGCTGGTTTCTGCCTCTCCATGCGCAACCAACCAACCAGCCAGCCAGCCAGGCTCTGAAACAACACAGCCCCAGCACGAGCAGCATGCGGGGGGAAAGACAGAAACAAGAAACAAAAAGCAGGCGGGAGTGGGGAGCTGGGGAATGTTGGCAGTAGACGCGCGCTCGCAAAATAGAATGCGGTTTCGGGAGCAACGTTTTCGGCGCTGCTCGGGTAGTAGCAGTCGATGTCGCGCTGACAATGCTGGCAGTGCTGGCACCACGCATCATTCGCAGCATTCGCATTCTCGATGCTGGCCGTCTTTGGCTTGGTCGTTGGCTCCACGTAGGCTGGCGCTGCTGCTTTCTTCCTTCTCTCTGACATCTGCACTGCATCTTCCATCTAGTATTTTTCCATTCTTTTTTATTTTTGTTCTTGTCAATAGCATTGGCCTAACCGATCCGTGCATTTAGCATCCTAGCTGCCCTGTTCCTGCCAACAGCAACGCTATATCCATCCGAAACCAGCTCTGCGTACTTTAATAAAATACACACGTAGTCGCGCCCTGTTCTGGTAAGTAGCTGTGCATCTGCATGTCTTGCAACCAATCGGTCTGCTCCTCTCCGTCGCCTGCTGCTGCGTGATGGTGCAGGTCCTTTCCGCCACAAACGCATACTCGAAAGTCAGCTTCCTAGCACAAAAGCCAGCTTCCTAGTGCATGCCCTGTTTTTTTTTCTAGAGGCTTTTTGTCGCTTCTCTCTTTATTTTCTGGACAGCGCCTCTCTGTTGCTTCTTTCAAAAGCGCATCGCTTGTAGAGCCAGACAATCAGGCTGCTAGTTTGTTTTTGAGCGCTCAATGGGCTTCTCGGCCCCTCCCTCTTCTATGGCCCAGAAAGCCCATCCTGTGTATTTTTTTGTTATTGCTTTTGTTAATATTACTTTAATAAGCAGCAAAGTGCTGAGCCAACTGTCGTTGGCATTGACGCCCGGCGCTGGCTTTGTGCGGTTTGTTTTGATTGCAAGAGCCCCTGTTTTTTTTCTTCTCTTTTTGGCAAGCAGACAAGTAGCAGAAACTGGAAAAGAATAGAACCATAGCAAATAAAAAAAATAGTCACAGACGCCCATGGTCTTGATGAAATGGGCCGCTGCTAGTTGCAACTAGTATTGCCGCTGCTTCACGGTTTGTTTTCCTGTTTTTATTTTTGCTCGCAAGCCCTGTCCAGCCATTCACTAAGCTGGCCTTTTGTTCTTTTTTGTCAACTTGTTTGCTTTTTTTTCTTTTTGCAAGCTACTTTAACAGTTGGCCTGTCTCTCCCATCACTGCCCTTTTTCTTTTTGCCTTATTATTTTCCTGTTTCTTGCCGTCTTCTTCTTTTTTGTTACACTTTACTCACACCCTTTTATTTCTTGGACCCTCATTCTGCTTTTCCTTTTTTTTTTTCTCGCTTCTAGTCGACGCTGCAAAAAAAAACTCTCCTCACAGCCTCACTCTCTCTTTATTAAATTGAAATGTCCGCCACTGACGCTAACGGTTTGGCCTCCGCCCAGTCCGCCTCTGGAGGCATTGGAATTGCCAATCTGCCCAACCAGCTGCACAAGATTGTGACCAAGAAGGGAACAAACTTTTCTCTCATGGTTGTTGGCGAGTCTGGCACCGGCAAGACGACGTTTATCAACACGCTGCTGACCACCGAGATCATCGAGCCGCTCGAGGATGCCGCTCGCCGCAAGAAGCAGCTTGACAAGACGGTCGACATCAACATCCACAAGGCCGAGCTGGAGGAGAAGATGTTCAACGTCAAGCTCAATGTCGTTGATACCCCTGGTTTTGGCGACTTTGTCAACAACATCGACTGCTGGCTGCCCGTCGTCGACTTCATCGAGAACCAGTACGAGCAGTATCTGCGCCAGGAGCAGCAGCCCGTGCGCAAGGGCATCGTCGACATGCGTGTCCACGCCTGTCTGTACTTTATCCGCCCCAACGGCCACACGTAAGTTATATCCCAATCAGCAGAATCAGCAGCACCAGTAATGTCAGCAGCAGAAATAGCATATCTTCTATCAAGCGTGCCGTCCATGTGTGCCACTATACGCCAGCTTCTGCTTTGGTTGTTGGTCCTCCAACACTCGTGCGCCACATCAAGATGGCTGCTGTCTGCTTGCACTCGCCAATGTTTGGACTTTTACATTTTATTTGCCTTGTTGTTCTTTATTGTTGTGTTTCGACAAAGGGTCGTCTGTCTGCAACTGCCCATTTGTTCTTATCTGTGCATAATACGTGTTTCTACATTGTGCTAACAAAGGCTGCTTCTGTCTTTATGTCTTTCTGTTTTTCTGTTTTTCTTTTGTGCTGTATAGTCTCAAGCCACTCGATGTGCGTGCCATGAAGGCCATTGGCGCCCGCGTCAATCTGATCCCCGTCATTGCAAAGGCTGACACGCTGTCGCCTGCTGCGCTGCGGCAGTTCAAAAAGCGCGTCATGGATGTCATCGATGCCCAGAGCATCCGCATATACCAGCCGCCCGTCGACAGCGAGGACGAGAGCACGTCTCTGCGCAACAAAGACATTGTCTCTGCGATGCCCTTCGCCATCATCGGCAGCACGCAGGAGGTCAAGACGCCCGACGGCCGCCACGTCAAGGGCCGCCAGTATCCCTGGGGCGTTGCCGAGGTCGAGAACGACCAGCACTGCGACTTCAAGAAGCTGCGCAGCCTGCTTATCCGCACCCACATGCTTGATCTGATCTCGACCACCGAGGAGGTCCACTACGACAAATACCGGACCACCCAGATGAAGACCCGCAAGTTTGGCGAGCCCAAGCCCAGAAAGGCCGACAACAAGAAGTTCCGCGAGGAAGAGGAGATGCTGCGCAAGCGCTTTACCGAGAAGGTCAAGCTCGAGGAGAACCGCTTCCGCCAGTGGGAGCAGAAGCTCATTGCCGAGCGCGATCGCCTTAACAAGGATCTGGAGCAGGAGCATAACCTGGTCAAGCAGCTTGAAAGCGAGATCGAGGCTATCTCCAGTGTCAACTCGCCCAATGGCAAGTTCTTCCGCAAGTAACTTGCTTTTCCGTCTGCGTTGAGAGCTTGCTTTTGAAACGGGGGATGCAAAGCAAAACATAAATTGCATTGGTCCCTGCGAGCACTCCCGTTTCAAATGCGTATAAGATCCTTTTTTTAAACCACTTCATTTGTCTCCGACTTGTTTCTCTCTTTCCTATCTTTTTTCTTTTCTTTTTCTTCTAGTAATTCCTTTTTCAATCCAAACATCCCTAATTATATGTTATTTCTCGATTGTTGTCGCTGTTGTTGTTTTTTTTTTTTTGCAAAAACATAAACTACTCACTTTTTGAAGGAAAATGCAGTGAAAAAAAGTAAACAAAACTGTGATTTCATTTAGCCAGGAGCTGATCAAAAATCATCAGATTTAAAAAAAATTACATGATTGCCAATATAGCATATATTTTTTTTTCGATCGTGTCAAGAACTTTTGTCTTTTGTTTCCGAACCTTGCCAGCAACCAATTGGACATTATTTATAAACACACATACATATAAACATTTAGTTATTTATCTGGTGCAATCGAAGAAAAAAAATGGCATTTTCAGAAGGCTCGCAGTCCACTGAGCGCAGACGCGCACCGCAGGGCATGGCCCTGGACAGTCGGATACAGCGCACATACAAGGGAAAGCTGTTCAAACAGCGCATCGAGCGCAACAAGGCGTCCAACATTAAAAGAAAATACTTCAAGGAGCTCAAAAAGGAAGACCAAGATGATCCCGAAGCTCCATCAATTTCGTCAGAAGGACCCAGCAGGCGCAACCCTGTCAAAGAATATGATGAGCAGGAAAGCCGCCCGAGCCGTGCTCCGCGGTCGAATCCATATGAGAAGCTGATGAGGGAGCGAGAGGAGATTAGGCGTCAGAAGCTGGAGGACCGGGCAAGAAAGCAGAGTGAGATTAGGCTGGTTGAGCAGAAAAAGGCTAAGTACATGCAGGAGAGAAAGGAGGAGCGCAAAAAGTATAATGCCAGAACTAAGCGTGGCCAGCCTGTGTTATCAAACCAGATCGGGTCTCTACTTGACAAGATCAAGCGCAGCGGTTAAATAATACTCTCTAGGCTATATGTTGTACTTTTTCCTTTGGTTTTACTAAAAAAGATTTGACCACATATTTATATAAACAAGTTATTGCTCTGTAATCCTTGCAAGCTCGGGAACGTCGTCCTCAAAATACTGCCATAACCGAATGTCGCTCTGGCGTCTTTGACCAGAGAGCCAGCGTGATCTGGTCTTGTATTTAGCAGCGCTTTTTGTCTTGTCATGCATCTGCCGCACTTGATGTTCCTGTTGTTGGCTTGAGCCGATGCCTGATCCGTGCTTTTTCCAGCGAAACATTGTCAGCCTTTTCAGCCCGCGACAAAGAGCTTCGAAAGCAAAACACACGCTGCTTTGGCTTCGATTTTTGCGAGATATTGTAGCCGAGACAGATTGCACAGCAGCCTCTTTGAACTGATAGTACGGCTGGGCGCTCTCTGGGCAGCGCGGGGCAAATAACAAAGCGATGCGCTGGTCATCAGTATCCCAATGCGGCCGGCACAGACTGTACTCTATGGGCAACGCAGTTTTGTTGCGAATAAGAATGCGCCGGCGCTTGAACCCTTTGTCTGCAGGATACAGCCGATGGCAGTGGTCGCAGACAGCAAGGTTTTCCAGGCAGATGTGGAGATGGTCTGGCAGCTCGACTGGATACGCGGCATTGCTGTTGGCCAAGCGGCAGACGATTGTTTCGACAAGCGATGGAAAGCTTGCGCTCCGATCTGCAGGCTCGCTACTGTCTGCGGGCTCTAGCTTAAGCTTAAGCGGACAGCCATTGACCGTCAGTTTCAGCGGCCGCTCAGTGTTTATCGCCGCAATGCTATCCTGCACAAACATGCGCGAGGGCAGGTACTCGATCGGGTTGTTTGAGAGATCGAGGTGCCCGAGATCTGGCAGCTTCCACAGGCATGCAGGCACAGTGACAAGTCGATTGTCGCGCAGATGCAATTTGGTCAGCCGACGCAGATGGCGTATGGAGCTGGGCAGATCAGCCAGCCTGTTGGAGCAGGCATCGATAGACTCGAGCCTCTGGCAGTGCGCAATAGTGGCAGGCAGCTCGTGCAGCTCGTTGTTTGCCACGTCAAGGGTCTGCAGCCTGTGCAGATGCCCGATCGCGTCTGGCAGCTGGCAAAGCGCGTTGTTGGACAGCACAAGGCTCCTGATGCTCTGCGCATACAGGGCGATTCCAGAGAGAACCTGCGAAAGGTTTCGAAACGAGAGATTTACTGTTCCGCTGGCCAAGTCTTCTGGCGACAAATGGGCGCTTTTTTGCTGCGCGGGCGGATCGCTGCTTTTATTCGTAGCATTCCCAAAAAGGACAATGTCGCCAGAAGCAATGGCCTCCGAGGTGGCTAAAGACGTGGCCGCTGCAGCAAGCGCCGGCTCTGTACTGTTGCGACTCATCATCTCCTGGACGCCTCCCTGTATCAGATTATCTTCAGCTGCTATGCTGAAATCCTCGATCGAGTAGCCATTCAGTGGAGCCGACATCTCGGCATCGGTATAGACGGCTGCTTGATCCTTGACAGCATCAGCGGTGCTTTCTGGCCGGACGATAACAGACACGCCTACGGCAACGCTGTAAAGTGCGCGGTCAGGGCCAGAGACCCGCACAAGCGACCTGGGCTTTGCAGACACGCCGCTCTGTCTGCTGAAAAGCGGCATGGTATCGTCAAGCTATTAGTTTTAAAGATTTATCTATTTGCTTTTGTTTGTTTGCTTTTTTTACTCGGTACTTGCTACGAGTTGGTTACAAGAATAGGATATAATAGAGACCAGCTCTTAAATAAACACAGGCAAGTCGCAGTTATTCAGCAAAGCAGATGGCAGTCTGTTGGTAGCTGGACCAATATATCTATAAGTATAAAAAGGCAAAGAGGACAACGTGCAAAAAGAGGCAGAGCTGGAAAGACACTGAAAACAACGAGGACAAAAAATAGAAGGACAAAAAAAGCAGCAGCAAGGCTGTGTGTGTCGAGGAAGATAGATTTAAGACAAGTTGCAGCAAGCTATTCACTTGCTAACCTCAAAAGGAACACAATGCTGTTGTCGGCACACGCATATATATTCGCGCATACAAGCGAGCCAACCAAGGCCCAGAAGGCACGCCAGCTGCAGAAACAAGGTTGGTTGTGTGAACAAAAGAAAAAGAAAGAGCCAAAAGAGGCGCAGCAACAGTCAAGCAAAGCATACAGACAGACATATTGACAGAGAGACAGAGAGACATAGACATGTGACCGGGCTTTGGCTTGTCGATCGCAATCTCCAATCATCCATCTACCACACATAAAAAATTCATTTGACCTAACAGGCTTGCATTGCAGCACTCAGACCCCGGACCCCGGACCCTGGACCCTGGACCCTGGACCCCTGGATCCAGAGTCATGAGGCCTTGAACTCTGTCTGGGATGCGCTGTGCTACCCAGTCGGATAGATAAAGTGGACATGGTCTCACGTTGTTGCATTTAAACAAAAAGAAAAAGAGCTGGAAAAAATTGAGCTACACAAGAAGCAGTGCGTTGATGCAGCCGTCGTTTTCTGGGTTGTTTGTGATCTGGGCGTACTTGCCCCAAAGGACCTTGCCGCCCGTGGTGACCAGGCCAAGCTCAGCCACGTTAACCTCGATGATCGTGCCCTTTGTCAGCACGCCAAGCTGTGTGTACATGGGGCTCTGCGGGTTCTTCTTGACGCCGATGATGGGCAGCTGGAACGTGGCCTTGAGCTCCGGATGTGTGACATTGGCCTTCTTGTAGCGAAGCGCCATCGGCCGGATAAAGCGCTCGTACTTTGGCGGCTTGCGCGTGAACCCGTCGCCAACAAACGTCGGCTTTGTGACCATGCGCTTCCACGACTTGGACTTGGACTTTCCAGTCTTGACCACCTTGAACATCTCGTCCTCGGCGATTCCGCGCACCTTTGGCAGCGGCACGTTCCACTTGCCTGCCTTTTCCTTGCGCTTCTGCTTGAGCATATTGCTGAGCACCTTTGCGCGCTGCTGGCCCTCACGATCCAAAAGATATGCGGGAACTGCGCCCTCGGGCACGGCGTCATCGGTCTTCTGCTTGGCGTTCTTTTCGTCGTGCACCTTGAGCGTCTTCTTCATCTGGATCTTCTCCGAGTGTCTCTTCTTATTGTACAGCTTGGCCTTCAGTCCATGCACCTTTTGCGCAAACTCTGAGTTCTTGTGCACCTTCCGCGCCTCCTTCTTGCGCTTGCGCTCGGCATGGTCCATGCGGCGTCCATGCCGCCTGATCGCCTCCTCAATGTACTCGTTCTGCGGCTACAACAATCTCATAGAAAAAATATGTCACAATATAAAGACTTGCGCAATTAAATTAGTCAGCAGCTCCTAGTAATCTTTTTTTCAACTTTATTTGCAGCATCAAACCACTAAAGCAATACTGTGCGTGCTTTCTACCCTACCATTATTTATCTTGAATTTAGCTTTAGCTACAAAAGAAAAAATGTATAAAAGGAACAAATAAAAAATTCACTTTAAGGGAGGGGCCAAATAAGATAATAATAATAATAATAATTATATGAAGAGAAAAATTAATAGATGAAGCAAGTAGAGCAAAAAAAGTATTATTTTACACACTAAATTTTTTAAAAAAAAAAGGTTCGAAAATTTATACTGATCCACTGATCACACCAACCAAAGAAAAAAAAACAGCCACAATCACGTCCAATGGCCCGCATACAACACGTGCCTGTCTCCTAAACTCGTTAGCGTTGGTCAGAGACAATACAGTCCAGAAGTTTGCTCAATAAAAGCGGGCAGCCGAGATCACTTTGTTCGTGTCCAGGGGGCAGTTGGCAAGCAGTGAAGTTTCTACTGAGCCTGTCAGGTGCTGAAAAACAAAAACCCTTGGATTATTATTGCTCAATTTTTGGAGCGGGCGCTCAAAGTCTGCTAAAAAAAAAACAACAAACCACCACACCCAGAAAAACAACCACAACGACGAAGTTTATACTCGATACCCATATACATGTCTGACGAAAAGAAAAAGCCTCTTCTGGAGGTCGGCGTATCGTCTCTTCTAAATGTCAAGGCCGAGATCGAAAGAGCGCTCAGTGAAAGCAAGAGCAAGAGCAAGAGCGCTGGTCCAAAAAGAAAAGCTGCGGTCACATCAGACATTCGCAACAAGGGCGTTGAACATCGTGCACAGAAAGACCTACTTTCCTCGCAGAACGACCTCGAATCAGGCTCTCCTAGCAGCACCCATGTCAGGCAAGCCCTGGAAAAGAAGGCTAAAATATACGACGCTCTAAGCAGTGGTCGGGCCATCAGATCAGGTGTTCTTGACGATGACCAGATGTCCAAGATCCTCGACGAGAGCTCGGTTGACTTTGTGAGCATAATTTCCCAGCGTCTCCAGCAACAGGAAAAACAGAAAACGGATAGCAGCCATTCTGGCTCTAGTACCAGAGCGATGAGAAGCAATGAGGACGACCTGGTTGAGGTTATAGACGAGTTTGGTCGCTCACGCACGGTGCCACGCAGCAAAGCGAGTGAATATGGCAAGATGTCGGCTTCTCAACAAGAAAGCAGCAGCAGCAGCGACAGCTCTGATCTCGAAGGACAAAACATTACTACTGATGCTCCATTGCGGAGAAACCAAGGCACTGTTCACTACCATCTGTCGCTCAACAACACAGAGCGGGAAAAACAGCTGCAGGCTCTGCGCAAGCTACACGACGACACGCTTGCAAGCCGTGAGCGTGCTTCAGCTAGCATTTGCCAAAAGCAGAGGTTGCAGCTGGACCAGAGACGCGCTCAGCTCCGGAAATCTCGCGGCAGAGCTGCATTAAGAGCGCTTCAGGACCAGGAAGCACTTGAAAAGAAACAAAGAGCTGAAAAATGATTTTTTTTGAGCTAATCATTCCACGTGATTGATCCCACACAATATTCTCTGGCAAAAAAAGATTTTAATAATATATGAGCTACTAGGCTTAGCGTGCCCCCGTCTGCATCACCTACTTTTCGCATAGCTGCTCTAAAGTTTTTATTACAGTCTACCTTATTACGCCCAGCCCAAATCTATCTATTTATCAGCTGGGAAGCTATATTTTTTATTTGGATTTTATTTACAAAAGGGGTTATTAGAATTTTATATACTGAGGGTAAATAGATACAGTCGTTGAGAAAAAAAAAATGCAAAAGAAGAAAAAGCACTTAGCCATGGCTGAATTTTTTTGTTTATGACTAAATGCTTTCTGTTGGAATTTATTGTAACATATCTGTATCTGTGTAGCTATTTAACATTGTCATGTCAAATCAAAGCGGCAGCAATAGCAACAGCAGTGGTGATGAGCAAGGCGGATCTGGCAATAGTCAGTTGGATGCCAATACCAAGGTTCCTTCCAGCACAGAATCTCCGCTCTTATCTATATTTACCAGCGCAAGCAACGCTGTAAATATCAGCAGGATTCAGAGCCAGAATCTCGGGATGACCAGTGCACAAGACACGCTTGATCTTTCTTCGATTCTCCCATCTGCCAATGCTACAAGCAGCAGCTCAGGAAACTCGGCCTCGATAGCATCGCTTCCACTAGACACAGATATCGACCAGCTGATGAAGAGCCTGGGAGATACGGTTGATACGTCAAAGGTGTCTGACGATGATTTGGATAAGCTACTTGGCAGCATCAATGCTAGCTTTGCTACAAACATACCTCTTGCTGCCTCGGTGGCTAGTGTCGATGGCACCGATCCGTTGGCCGCGCTTAGCCGGGATTTAGGGATAGACTTGAGCACGCCAGTGGCCATACCGTCGACCCCAACTGCGTCGCTAGGTGATGCGGTGACATTGTCTACAGGCTCATCGACGTTTACTCCTTCTGGCATCGGTGCAGGAGCGGCTGCATCTCCTATCCCCGCATCACCGGCTCTTTCGGGACATAGTAGCGTACTCTCTTCAAATACACCACAACAGCAGCAGCAGCAGCAGCATATAAATGTGCGTCCAGCTGCGCCTAGACCCCGAATGGCGCAGCAGCAGAGACCTACTAGCGCTCACACCACTCCTCAGCACACCCCGAACCCTACAAGCATGCAAAGCAGACCACAGATGCCGCAAACTCCACAGCAGCGGAACCTAGCATCAGCATCACCAGCCGCTGCCTCTAGCCCTATAAGCGCAGGTCCAAGTGCGCCAGCATCTCAGCTTCAGCAGCAACATTCACATCCACATCCACATCAATCACGGCCACCCAGGCCCCAAAATCCCACTTCAACTACTCATAGACCAGTTGGTAAACCACGGATTGTTCATGGAGGAGGTGGTAGTGGATCTGCACTGGGTCATGGTCAGCAGAGATCTCCATCGCCTAGTGGAAGCCCACGATCTAACTCGCCCGCAAGTCACCAAAGACCTCCAAGACCAACTCATCCTAGCCCAATGCAGCAGCAGCATCTTAATATGTTACATCTACAGCAGCAGCAGAGACCACAGCAGATGCGTCCGAGTGCTAGACCTATGCCAATGGATCCTTCAAAATTGCTAGCAGCTACAATGAGCACTTTGCCGCCTGAGCAACAGGAGCGACTAGCAGGTCTCTTCAGAGGTCTCCAGGCGAAAACGGTAGACTTCCAGACTTTTGCTCGAGATGCAGAGGCAATCATGGGCTCAAAGTTCCAGGACCTTATTGCGCTGATGAGAACCCAAGGTACGCGCCTGCCGCATCCAATGCAGGCTCAGCAGCCGCGACCTGGAGAAATGCCCTCTCGTCAGTCGCCGATGGTAGCTGGGGGGATGCAGACGAACGTAGCCTCGATTATTAGGCCTAGCCACCCGCTTTCAATAAGCACTGGAAGGCCTGGTGCTATGGACATGAGCGGCTCATCAGCAATGCAGGCTCGCCAGGCGGGTATGGCGCTTGGAACGCATGCTCATGGCCCTTCGGGACAACTAGCAGATAACGGCCGTAATGCAGCGTTAATGAGACATCTCCTTGCACAACAAAGGCAGCAACAACAACAACAACAACAACAACAGGGAAATGAGGGCTTTGGCACTGGCTCGTCTTCTTCCAATGACATGCGTCCACTGGCTCTATCAGCATCGACATCGTCATCGTTGCCCATGGCACAGGGCCCCATGCAGGGAATAATGATGCAGGCGCCTGGCGCGAATTCCTTTGAGGCGACTCTTGCTCGGTGGCAATCGATAATTCTCAACCCAACGATCTCGAGCGAGCTGTTGGCCAAGCTGAGCATGCAGCTCAGTACCTATGGCGATCTTTTAGCCAACCCTAACAATCCAATGGGGGCGATTAGCGAGGAAGTTCGCTCGCAGCAGTTTTTACAGATCAGCAAGCTCCAGGCTTTGATCGCGCATCGGCAGTTTTCTAGCGGATCTGCCGGAACCGGTATGCAGACTGGCGCATCGTCGTCGTCTTCTGTGGCCATGAGCGCTCAGACAGACTCGCGTCCTGCAAGCCCCGATGCAAAGAAGAAGACCAAAGAGCCCAAGGAACCAAAAGAGCCGAAAAAGAAGGCAGCTGCAAGGCCTAAAAAGCGCGCGGCCGATGCTCGGCGGTCAGGCTCTCCTGCGCCTGGGAAGGCAAAGAAGCTCAAGTCCTCGACAAGCGACGCAGGGTCCGAGCCGGATGTCGAGATGCTTGCTACTCAGCTAGCATTAGCTGGGCCAACTCTGTCGCTCCAAAGCATATCTGCACTGAGCGCTGCAGGAAATGGCCAGCAAGGCGGCGGCAACGCAGCGCTTGTTGCAGGGCTCTCAGCAGAAGGCGATGACGCGGGTGGCGACGACGGCTATGTCGATGACGCTGACAGCGGAGAAGAAAATGGCGATGAAAAGCGCAAAGCGCCAGATGCCTTTAAAGCTAAGGACGATGGTTCCTCGCTGCCATTAACGACCTTTTCTCCAGTCTCGCGCAAGACTAAAGCGTCTCGCGAGAAGGAGCGCAGCAACGACTCGTTTGCTATTGACGACGTCATCGGATACGCAGGCGTCGATCTTCGCGAAGAGTCAGAAATCATCATGGGCGGGCTTTCGGCTAGCACGCGCACGCGAACGCGTCCCGATGGGGGCGCTCGCCATGGTCAGCGCACGGTCAACGGCGTCGAGATTGCATACGACACGACATTGCTTGCCTCTGCAAACTTTGCCTCTGTCGATGTTCTCGAGGCGCTTGTTGCTCGCGCTTGTCGAGGATCACGAATCAGCCGAGTGTCTGAGGAAGTGATACCACTATTGACACTGGCGCTGCATGAGCGACTGCGCTCTTATATGGAGCTTGTCTCTGCCGCTGCTCATCATCGAACGCGGACTCAGACGCTGCCTCCTCCTCCGCTAGACCCGACCACCCGTCTTCCGCTATACAAGATCACGCCTCACCAGGATGTCAAGCGCCAGCTCGCTGTTCTTGAGCGCCGCGACCGCTTGGAGGAGCAGATGCGCGAAAAGGCGCTTCGTGACAAAGAGCACTTCAATGCTACTGGTGAGACGCACGTCGAGGCGTCTGGGGAATCTGGTGCTACGGGCTCGGAGATGACTGGCTCTGGATCTGGGGCTTCGCTAGGACCTGGTGGCGAAGATGCAGCTGAGGCAGCAGGCAGACAAAAGCGTCCGCGCAAGCGCGAAGACAGCGCGCCAGAGACACCGGCATATACCAGCAAGAACATGCCTGAGGACATCAGGAACAAGTTTAGCAACCAAACGGCGCTTCGTGCGGCTGGCGGCGTGCGCAAGTCGTGGATGAATGTCGCTTCCAAGCCCGACTGGCTGACATCGACCCCAGCAGCATCGACATATTCGTCGCTAAGCAAGCCAGCTGTTTTCACTGGTAGCGATGCGCAAGACAATGCTTCTGCTGCTGCTGCTTCTTCCGATGTTGGTATGGCTGCAGTAAGCGGCCATAAGCGCGCCCAATCCAGCTTGGGCATAGCCAGCGAGTTTGATGCTGCGCCAGATATACCTGTCTCGGGCGTGCCCTCGAGCCGTCCTCTGCCGGCACTAATCTCTCATCGGTCGACTTCTCTAGCTGCGCCGTTGCTAATCACCGTGCGTGACTGCCTCTTTTCGCTTGAGCGTGAGCGTTTAGGTAATGTACGCGTTAGCCGTGGCAGTGGCGATCGAGTGCTGATCCAGGCGTACACAAATTACCTGCATGATTAAATCAGCTTTTTTATTCTGGGAACTTCACGTGAGCGAGAAGTAAAGTGCTGATTCAACCCGAAAAGTTTAGTTGCGCTTTTTTAATTTTAATTTTTTTTTTTTTTGATTGTTCAGCTCTCAAAAAAAAAAAAAACAATTTTTGAACTTTTAAATTGCTTATTTGTTTATTATTTTTTTATTTTCAGGGTTTACAGTACTATAATGCAAGGCAAGGCAGTTACTCGGCCTCTAGACAGTGGCTCTCGTGAGCGCGTACGACGCATTCTCCGCGAACAAATAGACCTCGAGCTCTATCTCAAGCAGAAAGAGGTCAATACGATATCTGAAAGACTGCGTCAAAGCGAAGCCCAGCTTGCAGTTATCGAGTCAGCTATCCAGTCACAGCACCATGCGCTAAGCTCTGCGGAGGACGCTGCCGACGGATACATGGCGTATATGCGCCAACAGCTGGAAAACAGCGTCCGACATTCGTCTGCGCACTCAGCAACCAGGGACCGACCACGGCGCGCCGCAGCTGCCATTCGCTATATGGCAGACTCAACTGGCGCGCTTTATGCACAGCGCGCTTCTGACGACGAGACCGTCTGCATGATATGTCCGGAATGCCAGCGCAAGGACTTTACTAGCCTGCAGTCCTTCCTCAACCATTGCAGGCTACAGCATAGCATCGGGTTTTCGGGCCCTGAAGAGGCAATTCAGATCTGTGGAGTTCCCATTGACGAGTCGACTGCTGTCTCTGGTCGCAAGAGGGCGAATCCACAATACCAGCATCAGCATCAGCACCAGAATCAGAATCAGAATCAGAATCAAAATCAAAATCAAAATCATAGCAAACAGTCTTCGGCAACTAGCAGATTAAACGCGCTAGAAAATATGCTTAGTTCCGAGCAACTGTCAAGCGTCAACGCGGCTCTGGACTTTATAAAGACACGCGTCGAAAGCAGCGATAATGACAGTGGCGGCGACAGTGACAATGACAATGACAACGACTTTTTTGGCGCTCAGTCAAAGATGCCTTCTGCTGCACCAGCGCAACAGCAGCCGCCACCAGCTCAGGACTCGCGGTTCCATGTGATCCGCAGAGTGCTTTTAGGCAATACCTCGCAGTTTGCCGAGCCCCAAGGACGGCCAGCGGGCAAGGAGAACTGCACGCACAAATGGACGGTTTACATACGCCCTGCATCTGCGGACCAGCCGCTGTCCGACTACGTTCGCAAGCTGCGCATCTTTCTCCACCCTTCATATCGCCCGGATGACATCGTTGATCTGACTCCGCCCAAGTTCGAGCTGACGCGCTGGGGCTGGGGCGAATTCCCGGTCCGCATACAGGTGTTTTTCACCGACCGTCGCAACAAGCCGGTCGATCTTATCCATATTTTAAAGCTCGACGACTCGCTTTCGGGAAGCATGGTGCTGAGCTCCGAAAATCCAATCGACTTTGAGCTGGACCGGCGCGGCCTATCGACACTGGCCAATGCCTCGGGATCTGCTGCTGGCGCCAGCATTAGCAGCAGCAGTGCAACTTTGACAAATCCGCTGCTTTTGCTTGTGGCATCCGCGCTGTGTCAAGTGCTGCCGCTTGTTTTGTCAGACGCCCTTCCAGAAAACCACCCAGTGCCCGATTCGGCCGAGGACATCCTTGAGCTCGTTCCCCCGTCTCGAATCGAAAGATGGAAGTGGGGCGTCGCTGTGTCTGCCGACACATGGCGCCATGTCTGGCCCACAGGGAAGCGCCTGGCGGCCGAGGCATCTCGAAACCGCGCCATTGCCCGCCTGCTTGCATCGTCCATCGCTGAGCCACTTGGACGCGACGGTCCAATTAAAGAAAGGCTTTCGAGCGCGCTTGATGCGCTGCTTAGAGAGGCCGGCGCAGACTCAAATGACGCCAATGCCATTCTTTGCCATGTTGACCAATCCAGCGAAAGCGTCTGCTTGGAGTGCGCAGATATGCTTCTGGGCTGGGCTGCAGAACATCGCCGGGTCTGGCATTTCTCTCCAGACAAGTCGCGTGCAGGTCCAGAGAATGCGGCTAAGCGGGAAAGATCTCTCAGGGCGTGGTTCAGGCGAAATGGATTTGTGCCGCTGCTGAATAAGCACCACTCACAGAACACGGATGATCGGAGACACAGTGATAGCTCTACGAATGCCATCTATGAAAGAGATTCTGTCGATGCAGCTGTGACAAAGCACGTAAGCGGATCTAAGCCGGGTCTCTCTGATCTGGCCTCAAAGCTCAACATATCAGGTGTCTTTTGCGCTGCCTGTGGCACTTTGGTTATGCGCAAGCTGCGCGCCACCAAATCCGACAACCTCTTTTGCTGCGTGGAATGCGAGCGTGTTGGAAGGATGGACCACACGACCGTTTCAAGCGCTACAGGCATGCTTTCGCATCTCCCGCGTGCATGGGACAATCAGGACGATAATAGCGACTACGAGGAGCTGCTGATGGTTGATGACGACACGGCAGCTTATGCTGATGCACAAAATAAAGATGATTCAGCATCGATAGCTACACAGGACCTACGACTTATAGCAGCGTCCTTGCACAAATACCACTTGACGCAGCAAGAGGAGCGCAACGTCTCCGGCGAATACTACGGTAGCAATGTTGGTAAAAACGATGACAGTGCTGCCAATGACGATGATGGCACAGATACGCGCAACATCGGCAACATCGGCAATGACAAAGGCTATGGCGTTGAAGCAAATCACGGGAAGAGCAATGTTGCAAGCGATGAGCAGCTCAATGATCACGATGGCGCCGACGATCGAGACGAAGCAGAAGATCAAAATGAGCATGCAGAGGACGACGATGACCAAGCAATTGACTGGGTGTGGTCGGCAATAAGGCCTCTGGAGCTCAACTGCGCGCCTGCCTCACGATTTTCCAACAGCGTCGTGCCCAGGTCATCTTCTGCCCAGAACATGCCCCGGTCGCTGGTCCAGCTTCCCAACTGCAGCGACGAGGCCTTCGGCGAGGCTCTGGACCAGCGTCTTGTTGTGGGGCGGCTTCTTTTGGATGTGACAAAGATGTTTCTTCGCGACCTTGTATCTTCGTCTGACCGGTCGATGCGCCAAAACCGCGCAGCTGTGGCTATATCGCAGCAAAAGCCATCGAGCAGTCCTTCGGAGGAAATACAAGCTCAGCTGCTAATGCTAAATCCATTGCACGTCTTGTCGGCGATCAAGAAGGACCCTGATTTATTTGATTTCTGCTCTAATGCATATTTGGCTGAATAAATGCCATTGTTGTTAAACATTTCAGTGTTACATTTTTTGTTTTGTTATTTTTTGTTTCGGATAATAAGCTTTTAAAGGGCCTTGTTTTGTCTCTATGTGTTTTTGTTGTATTTTTTGTCGCCATTATTGCTATATTTCTAAGCTATCTAAAAAATATGATGTCTCTTTGGAGCGATAAAATAAAACCAAAACGGTTAAAAGCAGATCAATGAGCCAAACCGTTTCAAATGTTTCACTTTCTTTTATTGTTTATGCCAATTTCCATTTTAAGCAGCACATCTTGCATTTATCTTATAAAACAAAAATGAGCAATATTCAATTGCTGCAGATGCTTCATTTCAAATTTTATGCAGATTCTTCGTTTTACCTTGGTCATTTTTATGAGAGTGGCTTCAATGTAATTTTTAATGAAATTTCAGCTTTATTTTTGGGCAATTTAATGGCTTCTATTGTATAAAAGTAAGGTTGCATTTTTTTAAATAGATAGTTTTTTTTGTTTAAAGCTGTCATCTTTTCATTTTGCTCAGTGATAAAAAATCGACAAGATCTTGTAATCGTTTTTATAATAGACCACTTTTTTGCCGTCTTATATTTGTATTTAGAGTCTTTTACTTTTGTTAACGACATCATTTAGTCCATAGTCTAAAAGCGCGTACCAGGTTTATATTGTTTATATATATACTCGTTATTTTCTCTTCCCTTTCTCAGTTCCTTTCTATCTTTTTTCTTCTTTTTTTTACTTGTATAAAATATTCAAAACTAACAAGCATCTAAGCTATGGTTGCACTAGACGTATCCATCCATATCTCGGCCAACAACAGCAGCAACAATGATATTAATGGCATTGGGCACTCAATTCCAGATGAAAAAGGCTTGACTATCCGTCTAGTATTTTTATCTCTAGTTTTAGCGGTATACTCTATTTTCACTGTTGCAACGACTGCTATAATAATATATCGATATGCGCGAAAGAACGACACGATTCTAGCGCAAATATCAGTGCCTCTAGTTGTTGCTCAGGCTCTGGCTGGGCTGTGCGCGGGCGTTCTGGGTCTTGTAAGCACCATGCTATATCGCTACCCATGCGCCCTCAAGCTCTGGGCCATATATGTAGGCGTTCTGATGTGGCTGGCGACTGTAGTGGCACGAGCATCTCAGCGGTGCTCAGTCAATCGGTCAGAAAAGCGTGCGTTGTTAAAGCCAGGCCAGAGCCTAGTTACAATAGACATGCTGGTTGGTAATCAAGATGTCATTGATGCAGAGGCAGAAGCCATTGAGGCGTGCTTTGCGCATGTCGGTAGGGATACAGACCGTCCCAACACTAGAGGAACGCTTAACACATGGTCGGGGTTTGCCAGCGACCATGCCGCTGCATCGATGGCTAGTTTGCCGTGCATTCGCGAATCGCTCCACACAGCTGCGCTGCATCGCTCTAGATCCGCTAGATTTGTTGCTACTAGGCCGCTTGTCTGGATTTTGGCAGCGCTAGCCGTGGCGCTGGCATTGTTTGCAGGGATTGTAAATGCCAAATCGCCCCAATTCAGCCAGCCACGGCTGGAACATGCTGCGCAGCATGTTTGCTATGAGGACGGATGGGAAATGTGGCCAGCTTACGGCCTAGCCATTTTTTGTACGGGAGTCGCATTCCCAGCTTTGGCATTCGGTCTCTGGTCGATGGCCGACCCATACACAACCAGAGCCGATCTGCTGATATGCATAGTCTCGGCACAGGTCGCCACTGTTTTGTTTGTGATCTGGGAGGCTGCGCTAACCAGCATTCGAGGCTATGTCTCCGAGCTATTTATCGTTTGGCTCAACAGTGCCGTCACGCATGCGGCCTCTGTTTGCTGGCCTCTATGGCGCTCGATCAAGCACCAAAACCAGCTGCTCGAAGCCAAAGAGTCGCATGGTGGATTTGGCAACGCATTCAAGGGGAGCAGGCTTCGCCGCAGCATCTACACCTCGCTTTACAAAGACTTCCACCAGATGATAGATGACCGAGAGCGCTGGGCCGCTTTTTTGATATTTGCTACAAAATATTATCGCTCTGCCATTCCCGCATTTCTAAGCGACTTTCAAAGGCTAAAATACAAGACCATCGAGGTGCTCCGGCATAACTACCATCAGCAGCGGCAGGGTCCGCAGCACAGATGCTCTTCGTGCTGTCAGAATCGCTGTGGCCAAGGAATTTCTGTTGCGCCAGCGACCGCAGATGCTGCTGTAACAAGGTGCAAAGACTCAGCAAGTGGTCGTCTGTTGTCTCACTTGGAGATAACCCGCTCTCCGTTACAGGCCGTGGTCGATGCTCAGTGCACCTATGATGACCATCCGCTTTCTTCGGTTGTGCCTGTCTCTAAGGGTATACTCGAGTCGGCAATGCTCCTCTTGCCTCCAAACGCGATTGACAAAAGCACTGTCTTTCCCGAGGACGTGAAGAGCGTGTTTTCGACCTTTACCTGTATGTATTTTACAAAGCGCTCACACATGTCGATTAACATCCCCGACGATATCATTGAGGATGTGCAGAAAGCCATTGAAAGCAACAGCGTTGTCCTTTCTGTCCTCGACAGAGCCAAGGACGAAGTCTTATTCTTGCTATGCACAGACGTATATGCTGGATACTGCAAGCGGCTTGAGATGCAGTCTACTTCTTGAACAACTTGATGCCCCTTTTATCTGCAGACTGGTTTTGCTGCGACAATTTCTTTTAAAAACAATGTTGTATTTACCTTCACCATCAAAAAAAAAATCACAAGAAAAAAAAAAACAAGAAGCAACTATTTCTTGAACGGAGGCAGACCATATTTCTCAGGAACAAAGTCTTCCAGCGTAGTGATTCGCTCTGTCGCGGCATGTGCTGCAGACTCGGACGATGGATCAAGCGAAAACCGCGTGTCGTGCACCCAGATAGAGCTCATCTGAGCATTGTTAGCAGCCTCGATGCCATTGCTTGCATCCTCAAACACGAGGCAGTCTTGCGGACGCAGGCTGCTGTCTAAACGGGCCATGGCCGCAAGGAAGATATCGGGCGATGGCTTGGAGCGCTTGACCTCTGGGTCGTCGCCACAAGTGATGTTGCTGCCAAACAGATCGAAAACGGCTCCGTGCTTGTCGGTCTTGATCAAAAACATGGACTTTGCCGAGCTTGTTGCCACAGCAATTGGGACTGAGTGATCTGCCAGATGTCTGATCAGCCTTTCCACACCAGGCATCAGCTGGGCCTCGCGGAAAAAGACCTCTTTCAGCTCAGTTGCCTTGATGTCGTACTCTTCGAATGTCAGAGGCAGTTCAAGGTCAGTTAGCAGGATGTCGGTGGCTGCGCGCACGTCGCGACCCATCATCTTGATCTTTGTTTCTAGGGGAAACGCCTTACCATACGGCTCAAGGATCTTGTTGGTCACTACAGAATATATCGTCTCAGTGTCCAGCAGCAGTCCGTCCATATCAAAGATACAGGCCTTGATTCTCTGGGTCGCAGGCATCGTTGATTTAAGTCTGGAAAAAAAGTAAAAAAATAATATAATAAGTAAATAGAAACAGTGATGTATTGCAGAGACAAGAAAGAAGAGCAACGAGTGAATACCTCTCTCACTAAATATTTATAGTGGAACACCCAATGTTATAAAACAAAGCAAAGCAAAGCAAAGCAAAAGTCCGCTGTTGCAAGTCGATGGTCTACATTTGCAAGAAGAAAAAAAACCCAGTTGACAAAGCAAGCAGAATGAGAGAGACACAGCTCAGGACAAGGGACAAACAAAGAAAGCACTTCCCCAAATAAGCAATTAGATTTTGCATATACTTAAAAGCCTTTCATTCTTTTTTTTTCTTGCTCTACATCAATCCTCCTTCTTTTTGTACTTTTGCTTTCAATTTCCACATTGCACTTTGGAAAATTAGCTATATAATATTGGAGCTCCGTACAAATGGCAGCTGCAACGCACAAAGAGCGCACTCTGATTGCCGCAATTGGAGACGAGGTAAATAGATAAAAGCTCTGCAAATATAACAGGCACATGCAAACATGCTTCCAAGAGCAACATACCTGTGTGGTTCGTGGTTTGGGCTCAATCAGAATGACACTTTTTCCCTGAGTTAGCCAGCAAACTGAATAGACCTAGCTCTTATTGAGCCATTTGCCTTTTTCTTTCTTTCTATCGGACCTATTAGGACACGGTTACTGGGCTGCTTCTGGCAGGCATTGGCGATATCGACATCCATCAACGGCCAAATTTCCTGGTAGTAGATGCCAAAACCACGCAGGAGCAGATCGAAGAGACATTCACCGCGTTCACAAAGCGCAAAGACATTGCTATTATTCTGATCAACCAGCATGTCGCTGAGGTTATCCGCGGCATTCTGGATGAGTACAACGCAGCGTTCCCGACAGTTCTAGAGATTCCCTCTAAAGACCACCCATACGATCCGTCCAAGGACTCTGTGCTCAAGAGGGTCCAGCTTTTGTTTGGAGACTAGTTCTCTCTAAACCAAATCCTTGTTTTTCTTCTTCCTTATATTTGCTAAAGTAAATCAATTAAATAAAACATAAAAAGACCGGCCTACAAGGCCAAGGCTATATCTGCCTCTCTCACTACAGAAAGCTGCTTCCGCTGGTCTGCAGTATGGCAACCGACTTTTTCGCGTCGAAAAACAGCTCGCCTGCTTCGGCCATATCGTCCTTTAGGATTTCTTCACGTCCAGATATCTGGGCCATGACATTGGCAGGCGTGAGCAGCTGGATTGCATAGCGCAAAGACGACTTGACACCGACCTCGGCAGCGTATTCGAGAGCAGCTGGAGCTAGGTTAAGACCCTCTGTCTTGGCGCGTATGTCCAGGATAATCTGGATCTCGCTCTTTGTGTAGGGGACCGTGCGCACAATAAGCATGCGATCGAGCAGGTCTCTGGGGATGCCGTGAGGCGCGCGCATATCTTCTGTGCCGCGAATCGTGCACATGCCGCGGTTGGACGCAAGCACAACAATCGGCGAGATGTCCGACTCGAGCGCGCGATTGAGATACGTAAAGCACTCGATGTCGAGCATGTGGACCTCGTCCAAGAAGAGAACGCCTGGGACCAGCTCGGCAGTGCCCTGCTCGACATACTTGTTGACGGCCTTGTTGATCTCGGCGCGCATTTTGTCTGTGATCTCAGTCTTGCGCGGCTTCATCAGCTGGCTCATCATCGAGACAATATCCTGGCCGCCCTGGGGACGCGCGTTTGCCACGTCGAGATCGTGGAGCGTGACGTCCTGGATCACCTCGCGCTTCTTGTGCACGTCGCCCTTTGGCAGAGGCACGTACTCGTCGGCCTCCAGATCGTATTCGGTCGCATATGCGTCAGACCGCCCCACGCGCTTGACAGAGCCCGTGTTTGCCTCTATGTAGATGACGTCGCCTGTCGAGACCTTCTCCTTGAGCAAGCTTTCGTATATGCTCGGGTCCAGACGCAGCTGCTTTGTTCCCTTAGCGGTTTTGAGTCCAATCACTACGTTGGACACCGTCTTGCTGTAGCCGCCAAGCGGGTTTTCTGCCTCTTCGGGCGTGATCTCAGTGACCTCGCCCTCGTAGACCTCCTTGATCTCTTTGACGCGAAGGCTTATTGCGCGGCGAAAGTTTTCCATCAATACCTCGGTCTTTTTGACCTCGCTCGAGTAGACCTCGCTGCCTGTCATTGGACAGAAGGGCACTCTGGGACCAAGCTCTTGAGAAATCGCATAAGCGATTGCTGTCTTTCCGGTGCCCGGCGCACCAGCAAGCAGGACTGCACGCCCAGCAAAGCGCTTGCTTCTGATAAGGTCAGCCACAATTCCAGCAGCCTCGCGCGCAGACTCTTGTCCAACAAACCCTGCAGCGACAGGATCCGCTGTGCCGTCAGGCTTCAAGCCGAGGCCACGAATGTGCGAGTGAGTAGCGACTCTTTGCTCTTTGTTTGCGCCTTTGACTTCTTCGATTTGCATTTTATTTTATTTTTTGTTGAGTTTGCTGATGATGTTACGGAATTGAATAAAAATTAGTAAGACAAATGGGCGAAAAGAAACAAAATCTTTAATAAAAATCGGTACAAAAAGATTCCAGTTGAAACATTGTTTTTATGGTGCTTCTTGTCACTGTTTTTTTTTTTTTTTGCTCATTTGATTTTGAATATTTGTGAGAGATCATCAAATCAACGTCACTACTACTGAGAATGCTGTGCATTTTTTCAGTTTGCAAAAAGCCTCTCATGTTTATGTTAATGTTTGTATGAGAGTGCATTCTTTTTTTTTCTCATCTAATTTTTTTCCTTTGATATACTCTGCTTGACTGTTTTTTATATCTGAGTAACTGTTGACTCTAAAGCTTGGGAAATGGATACTAGCGGGCTAAAGCAGCGTGGCGCTACTCAAGCACAAAACCAAGGCGGCGCCTTGGAAATGAGTCAGCGCTTTGGCAAGTCTTCTAGACAGCCAGCTTCTTCCAGACGCAATGGTGAAGCTGTAAATCGCTTTGCCAGATGGAGAATAGTCGGGCGCGTAATAATGGGGCTTCTGGTTCTTAGTATCAGTCTTTCGTACCTTATTACCGAAACCGCGTTTTGGGGACATCAAAGCAAGTGGACAAACTGGCGCAACTACATCCCACGAAAGCAGCAGGTTTTCACTCAGGCCGAGCTGGCCAAATACGACGGAAGAAACCCTGAGCTGCCGCTTCTGCTGGCCATAGAGGGCGATGTCTACGATGTCACTTCCGGATGGGGTTTCTATGGCCCTGGAAGCACCTACAATATTTTTGTGGGTCGCGATGCATCTCGGGCGTTTGGTACCAACTGTCTCTCGCGTGAGGACCATTTGACACATGATATCCGTGGTCTGACTGTGGGAGAGCTTGCTGGCATTAAGCGCTGGCATCATCTTTTTGACAATCATCAGCGCTATGTAAAGGTCGGAAATGTTGTTCTAGATCCTATTGATCCAAGATCACCTGTTCCGCCGCCCTGCGATGATGCCCAGGCAAAGCCCACTTAGTTTAGTCACTGACGCTTATATATATATATATATGTTGTTGACTGAAGCAGGGCACTTATCTTTTAATTGTTTTCATTTTTTTAAAAAAAAAAAAACCAGATGACATGCTCAAAGCAAACGCAAATTTATTTTCGTTGCTTCTTGCCCTCAACGCTGCCAAGCAAAGCAGTAGTAGCACGAGAAAACACACAAACTCACGCACACATATACATACATATACATATGTATTTTAAATTTTACATACAAGAGCACTTTGCTCGTTGAAACAATTGTTTATATTATTAATGGCAAAAAAATATCTAATATTTTATTGGAGGTTTTTTTTTCTGATTTGCTTGTCTGATCGCATTTAGCGATCCAGACCCTTTTTTCCGATTAGCGTTTGAGTAACTTGCAGCCAGTCTACAGTTATATATTTGATTTACACGTTGTCTTAGAAAACCTATTTCAAATTTATCGATCAAAATACAGAGTCTATATTTTATATTTCGCCTGAAAGAAATTTGATGTACAGAAATAAGCAGATCAAACAACATACTGGGCTGGTTGGATTTGAGCCTTTGAAACCAGCGGCCAGAACAGATGGCTAGACAAACAAACAAAAAAAGCTAATGCTAATATCGCCGTGTACATAAGAGCAACGCGATCGGGGCATAAGTGATCGGAGAGCCCTAGTGTTTCTGTTTGTCATTCATTATTAATTTACTCGTTTATCGTGTGCATATACGTGCTTTATATCTCTTTAAAACTTTTTTTTTAAAAAAAAAAAGAGAATCTGCGCTAATTAGCACTGTCGTCTAGTAACTGCGCATCCAAAAAAAAAATAAACAAAGAAAGCAAGTGCATATTCATTTTATCTTTCACTCTCTTTCTCTTTATCGCTAAACTATATCATATAGCTCAACTATTCTTTTTTTTTTGCAATATCTCTATATCTTTACAAATTACTATTTAATATTTTATTGGCAATAGCAAGTAATATTAAAGAAAAAAATTAATTGCCAATGTCTGCATCAGCAACGCCAGGCCGCCTTGGCTCGGAAGCCAAAACAGGCCGCACAAGCATGTATACGCGCAAGTCGTCTGCCACCACAGGGAGGGCTGGTGAGGAGATTGAGTTTGCAAGTCAGCGCGGGCTTGAGGACACCTATCTAAACAGAATGCGTATCTTTGTAGCGCCGTATTTCGCCGAGTTCTTTGGTACTGCTGTGTTTGTGCTTCTTGGTTGCGGCGCTAATCTGACATATATCGTTCTTACTACTAACGCAGAGTCTGCATGGATGGCAAACGCTTTTGGCTGGGGGTTCGGCCTTATGCTCGGGGTGTTTGTCGCAGGTGGTGTATCAGGTGCTATGCTGAATCCGGCTGTGGCTGTTTCTTTTGCAGCATTCCGTGGGCTGCCCTGGATCCAAGTTCCCTTTTATATTCTAGCAGAGTTTATCGGAGCCTTCATTGGGGCCATACTGGCGTATGCATGCTTTGCGCATTCTCTGGATCCATTTGATGGGTACAACCGCCAGATCGGTGGGCCATTTGGCTCAGCAGGTGCATTTGGAAATTTCGCTCGTCCTTTTATTGGGAACGGAGCAGCCTTTTTGTCAGAAGCTATTGGAACGGGCATTCTTGTTCTTGGCGTTTTTGCAATTACAGACACGAATAACTTTCCAGCTAGATCGTCTACACCAATTGCGATTGGGTTCCTTCTGACGGGGCTGGCTCTAAGCCTTGGCTATCCAACAGGCTACTCTTACAATCCAGCTCGCGATCTAGGCCCTCGCTGTGCAGCTGCTATCTGGTATGGAGCAGATGTATTTACGTTCCATGGATCATACACATGGGTTCCCGTAGCAGCGCCATTTGCAGGTGGCATTGTTGGAGCAGCGGCATACGAGCTGTTTATTGTCTCCAAGAGAGCTGTTGTGGATGATACTAGAAGTGAATCCGAAAGCATACACAGTTCTATTTCGCTAGAGTAAACAAAATTCTATAAAGCTTGTTATTTTTTCTTTTCTTTTCTGCTAATTTCTCTAATTAATTTAGATACTGTATATCCAAAAAAACCCGTCAAATAATAAAACGCTGTTTTTTTGTCAATGCTCAGGATGTTTTATTCTTTAAATTTTTTTTAAAACAGGGCCATATGATGGCATATTGAAACACAAGAGTTCTAGATTAGACCAGATGTGGTTCTAAAAATGCAAAAAAAAACTGGCACAGAACAGACAAAAATAGAAGCAGACAAAAAAGAAAAATTTCAAATACGCTGCAGAACACCAATACGCAGCGAAGTGTTCATAAGGTTGCGAGCAGAGTTGTGGTGCTGATACACTCCGCCATTGAATGCATTGGTCATATCCTTACCAATGCCCCCCTTGAGCAGTGCCTTGCCTCCTGGATGATCATTCAGGAATGGCTTGACATCGTAGATAAAGCCCTCAATCACCATCCACTGCTTGTTGTAGATCTTGACTTGGTCAAGGAACTCCTGCTCAGTGTAAACGGGCAGCTTGTTGACAGGGGTCCCGAATACAAGATTTTTACGTTTGTTCTCAAGTTCCTGCATGCGCATCTGGATAAAGCCCTTCTCAATCTCATTGGCTGGGAAGGTCTTAAGGTCATAAGCAAGGCCGACCATTGACATCAAACGGATAAACCATTTGGTAGGGTCATACTGATAGAAGCGAATGGCATTGCGGTAGTCGTTGGGGAACTGGTGGTGGAAGTTATGATATCCCTCGCCCATGGTCACAAGGGCAGTTATCCAAGAGTCTCTGGCGGTCTGCACGTCGTCATAAGTGTGGCTACCGATCGTGTGAGCCAGCGAGTTTACACAGAACGTAGCATGGTGAAGAACTACCATACGCAGAACGGTAGCGTAGAAGAAGCCGCCACGCCAGTCATCCCAGAAAATGCCTGCAATCGACGTAGGGATAATAACGCCAAAAGTGAGCACAAGCAGCGGATAGTACTTGTGCTGCCAGCGGACAAGCGGGCTAGTCTTCAAATCTGACGTATCCGCATATCCAAGACGACGACGGTCCTTCTTGGTCAGCATCCAGCCAACGTGACAGTGCCAGAAACCCTGTATGGCATCGTATGGATCTTGCGGCGTATCGGTGTATCTGTGGTGAACGCGATGATCGCGAGACCACCAAAAGATAGATCCCTGAACCGCAGCCGAACCCGCGCAAGCAAGGAATACCTGAAGCGGATACCTGGCCGAGTACGAGGTATGAGCCCAAAGACGGTGGTAGCCAGCAGTGATGCCCAGGCCCGCGAACATGTAGTATGCCACGGCCCAGATCAAGGTCTTAAGAGGAAGGCTGGTGGTAAAGATGCCATAGAGCGCAATAAGAGGAGTAGTCGACAGCAGAATTGCATGGACCCAGTGGATTCTTTGAAAGAGCGAACGCGTCTCTGGAGGCACCTTTTCGCGCTTAAACGTCGGCCGTTCAATAAACATGCCGGTCATTTTTTATATGTTTTTGCAGAAGGTATAATGTGCTATGCCTAAAATATGAATATTTTTTGGTTTTGTATGTTTCAAGGGCGTGGCCAAAAAGCTTGTAAGAAAATACCAAAAAAGAAAGTGTGTCGATAAGGTATAAAATATATATAAAGAGAGCACAGGAAAAAAAACACACAAAAGAAAAAAGAAAAGGAAAGGGGAAATGTGCCAGCAGAAACAAAAAGCGAAACAAAGCTACATCATCGACCTTGTTTTTAAGCAAGCAAAAAAATGTTACAAGCCCCCTTTCGTACTCAGCTGTGACTGAGAATAAATAAGCCCAATCAACAACCAGAACAAAAGCCAAGGCACGTGTCTAATCGGGGACTTGTAGCTGAGCCAAGCTCTCTCTTTCTTTCTCTCTTTCCCCCAAAATGAGCTGGAAAGTCGCCAGTGAAGATTTGGTTGAATTTGACCTGACTCCACTGTATGGCTGCTGCCACTGTTGCTTTACGGCATAGAGACTGACAACAGAGAAACATCCATGTTGCAATTGTGTATTTACCACACACGTTCGATTTAAAAAAAAAAAGAGATGCATATAATTGCTCACACCTAGCGCTTTTTATCGATTTTATTGCTTTTATTGCAAGAATCTGGTCAAGTCAGTCCTTTGTAATCTGCGACAGCCTCTCTGTCTAGGCATATCCAGCGCATAAAACTAAAACACGCAAAGCTGGAGCAATTTTGCTTTATGACATAAAACGAAGCACTGCATACAACAAAAATGCTTTGTTTTGTGACAGGCGGCTTGAAAGTCACAAAGAAAAAATATATGGAGATATAGAGGAGGGAGGCGTGGTAGCGCCCAAGTGCTGTTCTTATTCGCTTTATCATCCTTCACTTCCCTTCAGCGTGTGAGCCATCTGCTACTTGTTCTACTGCTTCTGACTGATTCGTCCCTTTTGGCTGTGCAACTAATTCTTCTTACAGAGCAAGAATTTCTAAACAAGGAACTGATTGGCCAGGGAAAGGACGAGCCTAAGTGAAAGACGATTTGCATAGTCTAGCAATCCATAGAATAGGAGGCACTTGCGACCTGCAAGCCATGAACAAAACCAGCGGAATCAATGGAGCAGGCTCTGTCTGGCTCACCCTTCATGTCTCTTGTGGCCACAGAAGCTGCATCTACTGTGTCTACTGCATCAATACACACACCCTTCACAGCCCCATCCCTATTGTTTCTGCTGTCAACAGATCCATCTAATGCCAAACCACCAATCCAAGTTTTTTTTCCTTTCTCAAGCATCAGAAAACTTCCACGTTTACAGCTTAATTTTCATTTCCGTGTGTTTTTGCTCACAATGTAGACATACAAATACTAATACGCACAAATATCATCATACATTTTTGTTTATTATTTTTCACAGAAAAGAATTAATAAAAGAAAACACCCCAAGTAGAAAAGGCCTGGAAATAATCTAGAAAGTTGGCTGCAGGCGACCAATACGCAGCGAAGTGTTCATAAGGTTGCGAGCAGAGTTGTGGTGCTGATACACTCCGCCATTGAATGCATTGGTCATATCCTTACCAATGCCCCCCTTGAGCAGTGCCTTGCCTCCTGGATGATCATTCAGGAATGGCTTGACATCGTAGATAAAGCCCTCAATCACCATCCACTGCTTGTTGTAGATCTTGACTTGGTCAAGGAACTCCTGCTCAGTGTAAACGGGCAGCTTGTCAACTGGAGATCCAAAGTCAAGACGCATCTCGCGCTGTTTGAGCTCCTTCATTCTCATTGCAACAAAGCCCTTCTCAATCTCATTGGCTGGGAAGGTCTTGAGGTCATAAGCAAGGCCGACCATCGACATCAAACGGATAAACCACTTGGTAGGGTCATACTGATAGAAGCGAATGGCATTGCGGTAGTCGTTGGGGAACTGGTGGTGGAAGTTATGATACCCCTCGCCCATAGTCACGAATGCCGTGAACCAAGAGTCTCTGGCGGTCTGCACATCATCGTAACTAGCCATTCCAATAGTGTGGGCCAGCGAGTTGATGCAGAAGGTAGCATGGTGAAGAACTACCATACGCAGAACGGTAGCGTAGAAGAAGCCGCCACGCCAGTCATCCCAGAAAATGCCTGCAATCGACGTAGGGATAATAACGCCAAAAGTGATCACAAGCAGCGGATAGTACTTGTGCTGCCAGCGGACAAGCGGGTTAGTCTTCAGGTCAGATGTGTCGGCATATCCAAGACGACGACGGTCCTTCTTGGTCAGCATCCAGCCAAGGTGCGAGTGCCAGAAACCCTCCAGCGCGTTGTAGGGATCCTGCGGCGTATCGGTGTATCTGTGGTGAACGCGATGATCGCGAGACCACCAAAAGATAGATCCCTGAACAGCGGCTGAGCCTGCAATGGCAAGGAAGGCCTGAAGCGGATACCTGGCCGAGTACGAGGTGTGCGACCACAGGCGATGGTAGCCAGCAGTGATACCTAGGCCGGAAATAAGGTAGACAACAACCATCAGCACCATAGTCTTGAACTGAACAGCTGTTGTCAAGGCACCGTACAGCGCCAGCAGGGGTGTGGTCGACAGCAGAATTGCATGGACCCAGTGAATTCTCTCCCAAAGTGGGCGCGTCTCGACTGGCGGCTTCTCGCGCTTGTATGTGGGCCGCTCGATATGTGTCTTTATCATATTCCTGAGCCCGTGCGATAATGCGTCGTCTGAAAAAAGGGGGATTGTGACTGCTTATGCAAACAATCAAATAGACGGATAAATTGCTAAGAATAAGCTCTGAATAAAGAAATAAAAGCAAAGCAAAGAAAATAAAGAATAATAGAAAATAAGTCAAGAGAAAGAAAAAAAAGAAAAAAAAGCAGAGGATAAAAAATCAGCTTTATAAATATGAGTAAAAAAGAAAAAACTTTTTTTTTACTTTGGGTTGGATGCTCCACTTGGCAAATCTTGTACTGATACAGGGTTTTCACTGTTAAATATGCGGTTGGGCTTGTACAATACCAGAGAAGTGCAAAGAGAGCGAAAAATGGCGTGGTTGATCCAAACATGTGCTTTTATTGCCTCTGTCAATTTTTTTTTTAAAAGGCACGACTTTATTGGCGCATATTGCTCCATTTTCTCTCAGCACTCAGAATCCTGCGCAAACAAAAAACTCCACGTCTTGCTTGATTCGATTCTTCCGCAAGCGGAAGCAGCGAGTTTATTACAGTGATGACAAAGTTATGAAAATTTCTATCCACACAACGCCCTTGCTCTCTCCTGATAACAGGAGGAGGGGGGGAGTGTATTCTACCGCGGAATCGTTAGACCGCGGCTGTCATTTATCCAGCTAATTAGTAATTTTTTACTATTCAAAAAATCACGAGTTTATTTATAACTTTTGAATGACAAAAGCTAGAGAAATGAAACTAGGTTCTTTTGAAAGCGCGGATGGCAAAGAATAAAAAATATAAAAAACATTACTGCTTTTCAATAAACGGCCATGTGCAGAAACTTTTTCTGGGCTCGATATTTGTACGAGCTGGTTCTGCGCTTTTTCAAGGTCTATACATCTAGATGGATGGAACTCTTGTTTGCACTGATATGAGAATCAAAAGAATGGTTGTTTATTCATTTGGTTAAACAAAAAACCAAAGATAAAGAAGTTTACATAAGAAAAGGACGCATCATCTCTCATAAGCTTTCTTGTTGGAACAATTCAATTTTCTCTGAGATTGAGACAAGACAAACGCATGTCTAGTCTTTCCATACCATCTTTCCCGTCTTTTCCCAGCTGTTTGCAAAGTTGGCACACGTTTGATAGCGCCGCGTCTGGTCGCTGATCTCGACTGCAAATTTGGCGTTGTTCCCAAAACAGAACTGCTTCACACGACTTGCAATGGCAACATCCTCGTTTTTCGTAGCTACAAACACAACAGACTCCAGGCTTTCAAACGTGTTGACAATCTGGATCCAGCTAGTCGATATGTACCGCGTCGTGCATGCTTCGTGAAGGATCATATTGCTCAGCGGGTGCTTCATCTCTTGCAAGCGATAAACGACCTCAGACTCGGCAAAGCACGTGCTAAACAGCGGGTCAACGGCCGCGCTGATGCGCCGGCGAAGCGTCGACTTGAGACCAGAAGACTGCTGTTCTGTATCCCTGATCAGCGACGCAAACTCAAAGATGCGCAGCTGAGGCGTTTCGGTAAGCATCTTGAGCGCCATTGGAAAGGGAATTTGCAGATATGGCATGCGCAACACTCGAAGACTAGTGTTTCGAGGACGGATCGTAAATGACTCGCTTGGCTGGATGCCCGGCAGCTGCATCTTTGGCGCTGAGGAAGAGTGTTTATCCAGCGACAATGTTGCACCAATGCTTGCGCCGGCCTTCCCAGTGAACGTGCCAATGCGTGAGCTGGAAAAAGAAGATCTGGAAAGAGGCGGCGCAGGTTGGTTATTCTGTGCCTGCTCTGTGCCCAATGCATGACAAAAGGCAAATCGGACAACAAGCTGACGAAGCGTTTGCCACTGGCAGGCCAGCTTGCAAAGGCCGCTGGGTGAAAATCCCTGCGAATACGCGGTCCATCTCTCGTACCGAGGCTCGGGGCTTACATGCAGATACTGCAAAGCCGGGCACTTTTCGCGCAAAATAGAGGACAGCTGATCAGATATAAACGGCAGCTGTAGCTCTACAAGATTCGGCCACAGAAGACTAAACAGGACACCCAGATTTGTTGGAGTGTCTCGTCCGCTGCTAAAATCTGGCGAGTGAGCGACCACCAGTGACTCCAGCATGGGGAAATGAGCAGCACAGAAAGGGATGGTATGGCGACCATCGACCATGCTGCGCATGTCAAGTCGCAGCACTCTGAGTGTTGACTGCAATGCAGTGCTGCTTGTGCCGACGCGCATCTGGGAATATGGCAGCTGATGCGCGTTTTCATTGATTGTGTCCAGTATACGCTGCATGTTTTGTGGCCGGGCATCGATAAACTCTATAAAAGCAGGCGCAAAGATGTCTGTCTTGAACAGATACACAATATACATGTACATTGCCAGGGATCCTGCACTTGTCCTTCCCATTGCGCTCATGTCAAAGGTCACGCCAACAAGAAAAAGCAGTCTATATATGAGAAAGCGCCTTTCTGATGACGTACTTTGCAGATGGAGAAGAGGTATATGATCAAGCAGTGCAAACCGCTCAAAGAAGTCTTCGCCAAATGACTCTGCAAGTGGATGCTCGAAAACCTCGGTACAGCCAGCCCAGCGAGTTGTTAAGCGATATATGTGTGCTAGTGGAAACAGCGCTTTGTCCTGTACAATCCGAAGCCATCTCTGAGCGACCGAATCGGACTCTACATTGCATATGTCGCATTCAATCTCGATCGCATGGACAGCTGGCCATCCCAGCGCTAAACAGTTCCAGAGCCAGTCGTGCTCGCTGCTGGAGATGCATGAAATGACCAGCGCCTCTGCTGTGTCGTAGAGCTGAGCATGCATTTCCCGTACCAAGTCGATTCCGCCCTTTGCATGCCAATAGCTTGCATCGAAAACTGGCGACCCGCGCCACAAGCCTTCTTCGCTCTTGCTAGGTTCTTTCTGCGGCCCAGCGCTTAGTGGGCTCAAGATACTGCTTGACAGCGAGGCTCGCTTAGGTAATATGCTTCCGCTGCTATATGTGCTTGAGTGAAGTGTGCTAGTAGTGCTACTGCTAAATGTCGATTTTGGCGAATAAAGCGTATATGGTGTTGCCGACAACGGTGATGGTGATGGCGATGGTGACTGCGTCGAATCTACTGTTGGCACAGCTTCTGGGCCTAGGTTCAGCGTCAGGCCCCTGACGCTGCTCCGCTTGAGCCGCGTAGCCAAGGACACCATACCTTAATATTATGATGCAACTTATGGCTCTTTTTTTAGTTATGCCTTGGCTGTTTCCGAATAATATCCTGCAAAATACAGACTTTGTGCAGCTCTAACGTATGGTTGGAGCTTGAGATTAAAGAAAGTGAGAGAAAAGGAGAGATAAAAGAAAAGAGAGGCGGGGAAAGAAATATAACTTTTTGCTATGAAAATAAATAAAAAAAGAGCTAAAGACAAGATGCAAACAGATGATGAATACAGAGTAAGGCGACAAGATACAAAAAAGAGAAGAAATGCTGGACAGAACATAACAAAAAAAGAAAAAACAAAACAAAGCAAAGCAAAACAAGAGACATCACTTCATTTGAGTCCAACGACAAATATCCCGGGTTGTCAAGTTCTCGGACACATAATCAATGCACACGCGTGAAGTGGGAGTATATGTACGAAGGCGCAGGCGCTTTTTTTCGCTCTTTTTTTGCACAAAAAACACTTGTGCAGCTGTTAAAAGCAAGTCTGCCTAAAAATAGCTTGACGTCAAAAAAAAGCATCAGTTTAAGCATGCACGATCTGATCAAGTGATCACTCCAGAGCCTTTCGGATCTGACTTCAGAAGCAAGTTACCATTTTCGTTTGACTTACAAAGCAGACATTTGAAAACGTGTTTTTTATTTTTCAATTGGATAATCCATGATTCAAATAGGCAAAAAAAAACGTAATGCATTTTTTTTTCCTTTGTACCCTTTTTTCGTCACAGAAACAGAGCCAAGTGCGTCATCTACGGAATTGCTTATAACAAGTGGTTATCTTTTTTTTGGGTCCTACGAAGACCATCACTTTTCTTCGTTTCTAGAGCGCAAGATGGAATAATGTTAATTTTTTTTAGCTATCATTGATAAAATGTGCTATGTACCACGACCGATTTCTACTAAAGTTTTTTTGCTTTTCCTATATACATTTCCTGATAACAGAAGTTTCTGCTTTGTAATGCACTGAATGTCTGCTTTTTATATACGAAAGCAATTTTGACTGCCGCGCTTTTATAAAGACAAACCCCCGACTTTCGCATTTCCTAATTTGAACCTGGATTTTTTTCTGCTTTCCGATTATAGATCCATAAACTGTAATAATTCGGGGATCGCCTTCTTGATTATTGGTTTTTTTCACTGAAAGGCTGTATTGCTGTGCATAAGCTGGTGAATGTATGGAGGATACAAAGCAGCAGATGACATGCTGCCAATCTTTTAGTGAATGTCAAAGGCATTTTTGTGTTGAAACGCTTACGTTTAAATTGAAATACTTTGGAGAAGATACAGAGACTTGTAATTTTTTCAGGAGCAGGCTTTTTTTACATTGTTTTTTTTTCTAATTTTATTATTTATCTATTCATTGACTTCTTTTTTAAAGTGTTTATAAATCGGATAAACTATAATTTTTTCAACATATAACCGCCGCCTTTTTATTATTATTCATTAAGCAACTTGTTTGGAATACAGTGCATTCTTTGACTTGTATTTGCATTGCTCAGGTCGGCTTTGATATCCTGTACAAACGCGGAATATCTATCATTCGACCAAAAGCAGCTGATATTCTCATAGAAATCCAGCAAATAAAATCCAGGCACTGCGACATTGTCAACACTCACTTTCGCATCTTGGTGCTTTTCTATTATATCTTTTTTTTTCTTTTCTAAACTTTCTGGTGGTCCGAGATTTAATTTATTCAGTAATTGGTTCCAAAGACTGTCTTTCTTTATCTCTCTCTCTCTCTCTCTTTATCTCGAGGTGTTTTATCACAAAATCGCTGCACATATATATATTCTGCATTGCGTTGCGGTTTTCTACGCCTTCATTTTACCCGTGTCATACCCGCTTTGTTCGCCTGTGCAAGGGAGACCATTCACAAAGGTACCTATTGATTACGGCGTCTGCATACGTCTTCTACCAATTGTCTAGAACAGCACACGCTTGCGCCACCTCGGTTGGACAGCCAGCCAGTTGTCTTGTTTCTTTTGGCACCTAGTTTTTTTCTCCAAAAGAGGGAATGCAGGAAATAAACACGCCCACTGCCTTTCCTTTTCGATAGCTTGTCTTGCATCCGCTTGCTTACATCTGCCTCATTTATATTTGCAGTTCTTGTTTGTCATTTAGCCATACGCATCGATATCCCAGGTGCGCTGCTTCTATTGCCATTACACCGTATATCCCGAACGCGTGTCCGTCAAACGCCCTCGCAAAAAAAAGCAGTACCACTGCAGAATCACGCTCAAATACGCTCAAAGAGCCATCTCTTGTTTCTAACTCTCAAAGTGAGAAGGTAAGCCGATAGCAACTTTTTTTATGCCGATTGGCAATGTTGAAAATCAAATTCACATAGACGGAGACCAGCTGCAAGCTCTGCGCTTTTGATTGGCCCTGCGAAAGCCCTAATGCTTCTTTGCCTCCTCTTCCCCAAAGTAGCGCTTATGCAGCTCACTCGTTCCCCATCTGTCAATCGTCATCAAGCATCAACCATTTTTTTGGTGGGGATGGTGCAGCAAGTTGTCCTTGATGTGTGGTTAGCAAAGCAGCACCCTTTTTGATGATGGGAAAGTGATGATCTATCTGAGTTTAAAGTTCGGTTCTGCCCTTGTTTGCTTCTGATGCTTTTAATATGCACTGCTGTCAAGACGCCGTTTAGCCAGTCCGTATGATGCTAGCAAGTCTGACTGCTCATTCTTTGCCAGCTTGTAATTTCAACTCTGCCTGCCCTTTTTTTCCCTCTTCATTCACTTCAATAGCACTCATCGCCTGCCTTTTGTTGCACATAGTAGTGCACCATGCAAACGTGCTATGCTGACCCTGCGTTTCTGCATTTTTGCGTCTTTTTGCCTAATTATTTGCTTAGCGCTCGGGGGGCTTAGACGACTGATTTTTTTTTTTACATTTGACCTTTGTTTGCAAGTGTTCTTTATTGCGCAAATTTGCAACATCTGTGCCAAAAAAGAACAAATTAGCCACACCAGAGCATGGCTTTTAACCATCTAACCTGCTGCATCCTAAAAGCATGTGGTGGCTTGATCCCGATTTGACTAAGACAGCTAGACTTCTAGCTTGCATGTAGAAGCCCTCTCACATAAAAGCCATTATGTCTTCTCAGTTATCAATCAATAATCGAAACGACAATGCCTTTGTTTGAGGTTTTGTGTCGGTCTCGGGCTTTCGTCGAGTCATAAAGCTGCAACATGTGTATCCAAGCCTACATGCATATTAACAAAACTTTTTTTTTAGCCATTGCTATGGTGTGCCTAATAACGAAAAAAGTGCCGAATTTGTGGATTCCATGTGCATTCGGCAAAAAAGGGACCAGTTCCAGCGCCCGACCGTGTGGCTTATACGCATCTAACTAAATCCATTTGGGAGTATTTGGATAAAACGACTGTCAAAAGCTTGTTGCTGACTCTGCCCTCCAAAACTGGCAAAATGTCGGTTACTTTAACAACAACATCAAGACATTTTGCAACTGCTAAATATTTGTGGCATAGCAGCTTGCAAAATGACTTGGTTTGTATGAATTTTTTTGCTTATATTCCAATAATTATCCTGTGAACACAAAATAAACAAGATGCATTGTCCATGTTTAAATGCTCAGCTTCGCACTTTTTTTTTTAAAAAAAAAAATAAAATAAAAATAAAAATACATTTACTGTCTACTTGTCCAACAGCTTTTTCCCCCACCTCAAATATTGCAGTCCACAATACATTACATGCCGAGTCAGTGCTCAGCCCAAGAAAATTGGCTTTCTATTCAACGAAAACGTATATATATATATATATATATGTATACATGTTTTTTATCAACCTAGGCGCTCCGCATGTTCTCTATCTTTTTATTTGATAAATAAAAAGGGAGGCGTGGGCAAAACCTAGGTCATATATTTTTTTCTACAATCTATTTCTTAGTAATCTTAAGCTTTTAATAATGCACTATTCAAGCACACGATATGCGCAATTTGGTTGTTTAAACTTATATTGGGCCTGGCTATCCTCAATTATTCGTCTGCATCCCGACTTTGTCTTGTTTTTCTATACCGATGGGTCATTGCTTCCTTTATTGTTTCAGTTCTCGGTGTCATTGGGCGCTTGCTTCTTTCAATTGCCGACAAACAACGACTGACTTGGCCAACTGCAATGTTTACCTATAGCAACAACAATACCAACGCCTTGCACGACATCTGCCCCTTTGACTCCTTGCGCTGTCCCTCTTTTTTTCCCTGTCTCTTGGCTGCTATGCGCTTATCAGCTGCTATAAAGTTTCTCTTTTCTTTGCTCACTAGCCACTAGAGCCACCGACATCCAGGGTGAAAAAAAGCCTTAGCAAAACTCGGCGCATTTGGCCAAAGTCAACTACAGATGCCATGCACCAGCCAAAATCCCCCCTTCCCTTCATCGTCTTTCTATTTGGCTGGTGCTGCAACCATTTGCTGATTTATAAGTTCTTTTGTTGTCAGTTGCAACCAGCAGCATGCAAACCATTCTCTGTTTTATTCAAAGCTGTTCGCTCACCACCTGCTGCTGCATATATTCTTTTTATTCTGCACTTTTTGCAACATCTATCCTATTCTATCCTATTATAATATTGCACATAGCCTGTGAATTATTTCTTTGACAAGCACGCTGTGCCCCGACGTCTATTGGTCATCTACCAAAATCTGCTTTCTTCCTCCCCCCCACCTGTTTTTTACATGTATGCTTCAGCGCAATTTATACTCACATCTCATTACAAATCACTGTGCTAAAAAATTGTTATTTTCTTTCTTTCTCTTTTGCATCTGTAGACGTGTATGCTTGTAATTTTTGCTGCAATTATATAATCTTTCAAACATTTCTGGTTTGAAGGAAAAAAATAAGTGCAGCATATTTAGCTCTTCTTTTTTACCCCACTTCCTCTTTTTGTCCCATTTAATCTTTCTTTTTTTACATTTTTATTCTGCTCAGTTCCCCAGTTTCCGTTTCCGGTTTGAACTTCTGTTTATTTGGAGACGCCCGCAATCACTTACAAAAAAAGGGCGTCTCTATTTCAGGCAGAAGCGTCGCTCACTATTTTCTATTTTATTTATTGAAACTTTTTCTTTTCTTTTTTTCCACTTGCTTAACACTGTTTCTGTGTGTGTGTGGTCTTTAGCTTCAGCTTAGCCATGGACCACCAGTCGGGCGTCGTTACACATAGTAGCCAGCGGGGGGACCCTGTATCATCATCGCAAAATATCATTGGGTATACCGCATCGTCAAGCCTTCAGCAAAGCCATGCGCCTAAGTTGGCGGTTTCTGCAGTCGACACAAATGCAACAAACCCACTGGACCCGCAGAGCGCGGATGGCAAATATAGCACGATCTCTTCTGAGGCAGATGCTGCAAAAGAAGACAGCGCCCAGCTTCCAGGAGACACAGATCCATCATCCGGACGGCGCAGCATAAACAGCTCTAAAAGAGCAGCGCAGAACAGAGCGGCCCAACGTGCGTTCAGGTTACGGAGAGAAAGATACGTAGCGAGTCTTGAGGAGAAGGCAAGGAGCTACGACAGACTTGAGTCTGCCTATGTAGAAGTACAGCGGGAGAACCAGCAACTGCGTGCCCAGATACACAGAGTGCAGGCTGAAAACTCTACTTTGCGTGCCCACATGTCATCATATTCCCCAATGCCTTATAATCCGCCAGCAAGCGCGCTGCCAGAGTCGTTTACGCCAGGCGAAACCAGCCCCGCACCCTACTACCACGACGTTGCAGAGGCGCATCCAGTCATGATAGGCGGAACCAGCTACTACCCAGAGCAGGGCATTGGTGCTCGGCAAAACATGCATCCTAATGGCATGTCTGGAGACTACGACTCTGCGCATTCTTTCTATTCAAAGCAGGAATCGCACAAAAAGAGCCAGGCACGCAAGACGTCTGCCCAGTATAGCTATCAGACCCCATCTGCTGGCTCTGCACCCATATCCAACAGCTACCCTCAGTACCAGCCACAGCACTACTATCAGCAGCAGCAGCAGCAGCAGCAACAGAACCATCACAGGCCGCATCGACAGCACTATCAGCAGCTGCAGGGCAGCCCCAAAACCACATATCTGTCCCAGCAGCGTACAATGCCACCGCATATGTCGCAGGCTCAGAGGATAGATCATCAGAGCCATCACGCAAGCCCAAACTCTCCTCTGCAAAATATCGCCGCGCCTACGGCTGGCGTTGGACCAAGTACTCCGTACGAGGTATTTCCTAGGCGACATGAGCGAAGCAGCTCAATCCATTCTGCTGCACCTACTGCCTTTAAAAGCTCAGCCATTGTCGGCTCTTTTGAGCGCACATCTTCTCCGTGTAGTGCATGGGAAAGCGGCGCAAAGGCAGACACGTCCGCTTTGGCCATGGGTGCCTCCTCCGCTTATCGACCCTCGACGCAGCCAGACGCAGCTGGCTCTAATCCATCTCCGTCGGCAGTCGCTGAAGTTGCCGCTGCCGCTGCTGCTGCTGCTACCAACAAAAATATCAAGATGGCTTCGGCAGCACCGGCACCACACAGCCTTCCTTCAGTGCGTGAACTCACGCGCTCGATCGGTACTTTGCATTCTGAATCGCAAAGCCAAGAGGGTCCAGAAACATCCAATGGTACCCGGATTTTGCAAAAAGACAGCTGTACTCCTATTAGTCAATTGGGAAATCCAAAGAGGCGACCGTGGTAGTTTTTTTTTTTTTTTCGTTTGTTTCTAATTTTTTTTCTTTAGTTAGGTTTCTCTTTCTCTCTCTTTCTCTTTTGAGCAGACATACTATCTGAATTATTAATCTATAATTCTAGCTGTCGTTCCTGACATGTTTACTTAAAATCCAATTGTTAGAGTGTTCTCTATTGCTTACATTTTATATCTCAGATATCAAATGCTTTTAAAGTTAAAAAAAATGAAATGAAATCACTTTACTGTGGAAGAAAGAGCAAAGAAAATAAAAAGTAAAAAAAGAGTCGCTATGGCCAGTGTCTGTTACTCAGAGCCCTTGAGTGTAAGGAACGTCTTTATCGCCGTTTGAAGGGCGTCAACCTCTGCATCGTAGTTGCTGAGCTTGGCCGAGTTTGATTGACGAACATCTTCGGGAACGGTCTGCTCGTAATTGACAATGTTTGTCTTTGCCAGCAGCGAGTCCTTGAGCTTGATGGTCTTTGCGATCTTCTTTTCAAGATTGCTGACTTCCTGGTCAATATCGACTCTTTCACGGACAAGAAGATGCATGGACACCTCGTCGTTAACTGAGACAACTGCGCAGCCAGCAGGGACAGTCTCTCCAGGCTTCAGTGCGCTAACTGTCTGGCAGCCCTTGATCAGCGTAGCAATGCCGCTAGCCTGTGCCGAAGTGAACTCAAAGATAGCATCATTGACGTTGCTGACATAGAAATTCGACTTTGAAAGGACGCTGTAGCTTGCTGTTAGCCACCGACCCGCCTTGGCAATGCTCGTCACAAGCTCAAAATCGGTGACCGCTTGAGGGTTCTCAAAGTCCTCACGAGGCTCAGGGAAAGCAGCAAGCGAGATCGAGGGGCTCGTTTCACTAGCCCTACGAGGAAGACGCTGCCAAAGCTCCTCGGTTACATATGGCATAAATGGATGGAGCAGCTTGAGACCCTGATCGAGACAAGTGTACAGGGTCTGCAAAGCAGAGTTGCGAGCCTCGGGCTCGGTGATTGGCTTGATATACTCAATGTACACATCGCACAGCTAGTACAGCCAGAAACTGTGCACAGAGGAAGTAGCAGCCATAAAGTTCATCTCAGCCAGAGCGGTGTTGACATTGCGAGTTGCGGCGTTGAGGCGGTGCAGAATCCAGCGCTCGGCTAGCGACTCCTTGCCACTAATGACAGTCTCTGCAGAGGGAACAAAGTCGTCGCCCAGCTTCATCAGGGCAAAGCGAGTAGCGTTCCAGAGCTTGTTGCAGAATTTGCGGTAGCCGTCAACGCGCAAAATGTCAAGATTGACATCGCGGCCAGCCGATGTGTAGGAACACAGCGCAAAGCGCAGGGCATCAGTGCCGCACTGGGGAATGCCGTCGGGGAAGTCCTCCTTCTGGCCAGCCTTGGCCTTGGCAACCTCGCGCGGATCAAGGTTGCCGCTCTCGAGCTTGGCAAACAGCTCTGGCAGAGTAATACCGTTGATCACATCGACAGGATCAATGACGTTGCCAAGCGACTTGGACATCTTGCGTCCATGGGCATCACGGACCATCGCGTGGCAGAAGACCTTGGAGAAGGGAACCTCACCAGTCAGATACATTCCAAGCATAACCATACGTGCGACCCAGAAAAAGATAATGTCCCATCCGGTCTCAAGAAGCGTAGTAGGATAGTACTTTTTATAGTCCTCGGTATTCTCTGGCCAGCCCATCACTGCAAAAGGCCACAGGCCAGACGAGAACCAGGTATCCAAAACGTCAGGATCCTGCTCAAGCTCGAACTCGACACCAGGGAACTTTTCAGCGGCGCGCTGTCTGGCCTCATCCTGCGTGCGGCCGACAACCCAGTGGCTGCCATCGTTGGGATCATTTTCTTGGCCAGAGATACGCACGAAATAAGCTGGGATCCGATGACCCCACCATAGCTGGCGCGACACACACCAGTCTTGGATGTTCCCCAGCCAGTGGAACCATTCCTTCTCCGAAGCCTGAGGAGTGATCTCAAGCCTTCCGTCGCGGACGGCCTGGATAGCAGGCTCAGCTAGACCCTTGCACCGGACCCACCACTGGGGCTTCATCATAGGCTCGATGATGTCCTTGGACTTTTTGCAGATTGGCACAGTCATCGGGTTTTCGGTTGTATTGACATACAGACCCTTGGCCTTGAGGTCCTCGACAATCTGCTTGCGAACGTGGAAGCGAAGCATGCCGGCATAGGGGCCTGCATTCTCATTGTAAGTACCGTCCTCGTTAAGCAGATTGATGAACTCTAGATTATGACGCTTGCCGATCTGGTAGTCAGCGGGGTCGTGAGCAGGCGTGATCTTGACAGCGCCAGTTCCAAACTGCATATCGACGCCCTCTGCATCGACAATGATCGGAATGCGCCGGTCAACAAAGGGATGCATGGCAAACTTGCCATGCAGGTGCCTGTAGCGCTCGTCGTCTGGGTGCACAGCGATTGCAGTGTCGCCAAGCATCGTCTCAATACGGGTCGTAGCAACGATAATGCGCTCATCGGAGTCCTCGACTCTGTAAGCGAAATGCACAAGAACACCAAACTCGAACTTTTCGTTGGCAGGATATCCAGGAACGCTCATAAGCGTGCGGCCAGAAAGCTCGAGATTGTCGACCTCAAGGTTCGACAAGGTAGTGTTAAGCTTATGGCACCAGTTAACCAGGCGGCTGGACCGGTAGATAACGCCATCGTCATGAAGACGCACAAATGTCTCAAAGGTCGCGCGCGAAAGGACCTCGTCCAAGGTAAAGCGCTCGCGATTCCAGTCATAGGAGGCGCCAAGAAGACGGATCTGCTTCATAATAGCGCTCCCATACTTCTCTTTCCACTCCCAGACCTTGTCGACAAACGCCTCGCGGCCCAGGTCATGGCGCGTGATGTTCTGCCTGCACAGTTGATCCTCAACAACGACCTGGGTCGAGATACCCGCATGATCGCTTCCAGGGACAAAGAGCGTCGTCAGACCACGCATTCTGTTCCAGCGCACAAGTGAGTCCTGGATCGCAATAAACAGGGCGTGACCGTTGTGCAGCTTTCCAGTGACATTAGGCGGAGGCGTAGAAATGACAAACTTGCCCTTGGGACTGATGTCGCCGTTGGACGTCAGCTTTGGGGCGAAAAAGCCCTGCTTCTCCCACCAGTCGTACCACGATGTCTCGACAGCGGTCGGGTCATAGGCAGGAGCCATTGGCTGGCTCATATCTTTCTTTTCGCCCTTTGGAGTGGCAATAGCAGGCGCTGCTGTAGCAGCAGCAGGAGCAGGCTGTGCCTCTTTAGCCTTCTTTTTGTCCTTTTTGGGAGCAGAGCTACTGGCTTCGGCAACCGAAGCCTGCTTGGCGGCCTGCTTGGCTAAAAACTTTTCCATCTTTGCCTTGCGCTTGGCCTCGTTCTTTTCCTGGTTCTTGGACTTTGACACAGTCGAGTCAGAAGCAAGGGCAGAGGCAGAAGCGGAATCCGAGGCGGAAACAGCGTTTGCGCTCGACACCTGCTCAGAAACAAGGGCATTTCCCTTGTTATCGGCGGTAGACATCTGATTTGCTTTTTTAAAAAACTTTAACAAGATTGAAAAAAAAAATCAAAAAAAAAAAACAAATTAGGAACAGACACAAATATTGTTGTTGTCACTTAATAATGCGAATAAAACACTATAAAAGTAGCAAAATATATATTATATATATGGTGAAATGTTTCTGAAAAAGAAAAGAAAAAAATTTTCAACAAAAAAAAAACTGATTTTTTATATTTAAAAAATGAACACAAGTGACTCACTCTTCGAATTTCTTGATCATGGCTCGATTGATTTTCTCCTTTATAAAATCTGCAATAAAAGAGCAAAATGTATTGTAAAAAGATGTTGATGCCTCATTTACAGGGCAGATGACGCATTGTGACTTTGGCCTTGACTTTGGCCATGTCCATGTCCACCACGTCCGCGCACATATCCGCCACGGCCGCGTCCCCGGCCACGGGCGGATCCAGAATCGTCTTTGTTGGCATCTGTTCTTGTACAGTTGTTGCTATTATTACCTCCACGGCCACGACCGCGAGATCTGTTGGCGCTGCCCCGTCCACGCCCATTCCTAATTGCACTATTGCTAGCAGCGTTTTCCTTGCTGTAGTCATAGTAGATTTGCTTGTGTTTGTTAGAGTCACGCTGCTCACCACTGTCATCCTCATCCATGCTATCACTAAAGTAGTCCTCCTCTATGACCAGCGGCATGTGTCCAGCAACAAGGGGATGGCCGACAAGAGCCGAAGTGCTCTGGATATTGCTGGATATAATCGCAGGATCGTTGACACTGGCCACATTTATAGCCTTATTCTTTCCCTTGCCCTTTTCCTTGCTGCTATCACCGATGCTCATCTTTTCCATGGGTCCGGCAAGTAGCGTATTGATAATGTTTCGCGCATGAGCTTCCTCTTCCTTGTCAGCAGGTGGAATCGCCATTGCCGTTGCCGTTGTCATTGCCGGACTCGGCTTGACCAAAGCGCTTGTAATCTGAGAGATAATCTTGGTCGCGTGGCTGCTGTTTGCAGGTGCCTGTCCAGACTTGGCTTTAAAAGCGCCACTACTACTACTGTTGATCCATGGCGCTTCGCGTGGCTCTTGCACATTTACCGAGAACGCACCGCGTGCTTCTCCATCAACAACCGCGGTTCCTGCAGGCCGATTAAATGTGGCACGGACCTTTGCTGCGATATGAGCTGTCTGACCAGCGCCAATGCCAAGTCTCTGGTTGACCGTGTCTGGGGCTGGCTTAATCGTATCGACTGTACGAGGAGTAGCAGATGGTTTGCTCGAGACATTCTGTCCGAGTCCCCAACTGGTCAGATCAAGGACCTGGTATGGAGGTACTAGTGCGCCGCGATAAGCGGGACATCTGCCCTCAAGCGTAGTTCCATCGATAAACTCCTTGTCAAATACGACTTCGACCATCTGGATCATATCTGCAGAAACGCCCTCTTGATGGACCCTGGCCATATGCTGGCCGCTAGCCGACTGATTGGGCTTCTGCATCTGTTGCTCGCTGTTGCTCTCTTTTGCATGAATTCCGACCACGTATCCCTTAGCGCCAAGTGGCACGCTGCCGCTGCGGTCAGAGACATAGACCACGCGGTGACCAATCATGAGCGACTGGGTTTTAAGAAGATACTGCGCATCAACAGGGCGAAGAACGGCTTCGCGACGGATATCGCGCAGAAGGACTCTCTTAGTAGCGCCCTGGCGAGTCTGTGCCTGAGCAGCAACAATAGAGTCTATCTCGCCCTTGGTCAGAATCTCAGACTCGATGGGAACCTGCACCATTGCGCTACGGTCGATATTAGCCTTGTGCCAGCTCTTAAGGCGCTCTATTTGCTTAGCAACAGTCTTCTTCAAGCTGGCATCAGTAGTTGCGTCTGTTGCTGATTGTGTCAGCGGAGCAAAGCATTCGGACGCAGTTAGCGAATCATTGTCTGAGCGCCTGTCCAACCGAGCAAACATATCTGGGAAATCTGCCTTGTATCTCAAGATAAGATCAACGGCTTTATCGGAGAAAAGCCATCCATTTGGCCCACGCTTGGTATAGCCAATGACTTTAAGGCGTTTGGCCTCAAACTTGAGATCAAGTCCAACATGAAGACGTACAGCATCTCCACTCTTTGAGGTGTCCATAATGGTCATCTTGGAAGTGATTCGCGAAAGTAGAAGCGAGCTGATCCCTATTTCGCGCGCAACTATATAAGATGGCCTGTACCTTTCGCCGCTGATATGCTGTCGATGTGCCAGCGTGTTTACGCCTAGATGATTTGCATACTTGGTAGCCCCGATGTTGGTATTGGCCACAAGCTGGATGTCAACGCCAACTATGCTGCCCGATCTGTCCTTGGCATGTCCAACTATTTTTCCAGGATGACCATACAGTGGAGTGCGGCCAATGAAAAAGGCGCGGCTTGCGATAGGAAGCGAACGCTCCAGAGGCAGAGCATTGTGCTCGGCAAAGCGTGGGTTGTTGACCCATACACCGGTCAAGTCGGTCAAAACCATATTGGGATGGTATGTCTCGACGCCAAGATGAGCCCATTCGTCAATATCGGCCCAGGGATGACCAGCAGCAGCAGTAGCAGCGCCTCGCTGGCCAGGTGAAGGGAATCCATATTCGCGAACAAGAGATCCATTTGGATAGAGCTTCATTCCGCGTAAGGGCAGGACATGCAGTAAAACCTTGGACGTTTCGCTGAGAATAACGGCCTGCATCTTCTTCGCTTGGAAGACGCTGTCCATATGCTTCTTTATCCATATGCTACGTTGAACAGGGCCGCTGTGCTCTTGGTAAATGATTTTGGTCCCGCTAGCATCGATTGTATAGACGCCGCTCTCGTCAGAAACGCCAACCAGCACAGCGTCGCGCAAATAGGGCCATGCGACAAACACGCGACGAGGGCGATAAGCGCCATGAACCCGCTTTCCGTTAGCTAGCTCAGCAGATATCTCCTTTGCAGAGCCCTGCTGGCTAAGGCTATCGGGCAGAACAGTGACCACCAGCGATTCGTCCTTGCTGGGGAAGCCAAATACCTCTGTGGCATTAAAGGCTAGCTTGGCAGTGTGCGATATCGTGAACAGCGATGGGAATCCTGGGCGCATGTGAGCACGGGTAACTGAGCCTTCGACCAGGCCACGAATAAGCTGCAGTGAGCCATGGCCAGTCTTGGTCTTGAGAGAGGGCATGACAAAGAGCATGCCCTTGCATCTGAGTGGGCGGATGGACGGGAACTTGAGACAGCTGGGGGTCTGATACTCTGGCAGATCGTCAGAATCCTCGTCGACATCGAGAGGAGCATACGAGTAAAGCATGTTTTTGCCACGGCTGTTGCGTCTAGTCTCGTCTTCAGAAAGAAGGGCCAGCTTGGATGTCATCGCGGCGCGGATGCGATCAACATCGACAAAGTTGATCAACACCACGGCCTCCCATGGCATCTTTTTGCCGTTCATATCGACTTCAAAGGATGTCGGGAACAGGTCGCGGATAGGACTATTCACATCGACCATTAAAGCGCGCAGAGGCGCTGGAAGCAGCTTTCGGCTATAAGGAGGTAATACGCACATCAGCTGCTCATAGGGCGTATATGGCGGATCGTTGTTAAACTTCTCGACCTTGTATGCAGCCAGGTTTGCGCATATGTCGCTGATGCATGGCGCGTAGTGGTATGGATAGAACCAAGACCACGACTGGCATCCATGGAAATAATACATTAGGACCCATTGCAAAGACATAATGTAGTGGCGGCACATGGGCTCGACAGGCAATGGCGGCGAGCGGAAGACCTGTCCCGAATAGGGCGCCGAAGCATCGTCTTTATGACCCTCATCAGTGATATCGGGCACTTCATATGTCGCTTCTAGCTTGGTGCGGTAGTAATTTGCCTTCCAGAGCTCAAAGCGCTGCCAAAAATCGCTGGCGTCTCCTTTGCGAGTATAAACGTCGATTTCAGAGTCAGGAACGACAAGCACACTGTCAAACTCGCTTAGCCGTTGGTTGACATAGGCCGAGACCGCCGCAGCGTCTGCAGGGTCTGCGACCGACTTTGCAAACTCGGGAACAACAGACTTTAGATTGGTGCCTACCTGGCCACTGACTGCTGCTTCGTCGTCGTCGTTATCGGACTCTTCGTCGCTCGAGTCCTCCAGTCCACCTAGCACGCCATAAGCAGTAGACCCGCTAACAAAGTTGACCGTGCTCGAGATAGACGACTCGTCACCAGTCGAGTCGTTGTCTTCGAGCTCCAGCTTCGCAATGGCCTTGGGGCTGCCAGCAGCGACGTGGAGAGTCATCGACCCATTATGACTGTACTCGTGCCCCACGTAAAGCTCAAGAAGCTCGGCTGTCTTAGAGACAATCAGATTATCTAGAGGCGTTGCGGGGCCAGGAAGGTACTGCATCTGGACCTTGTGGCGGTCAGCTGCAACCTTGGGAAGCGCGCGTATAGCGAAGCGGCGAATAAGATCGAGCATCGACTGCTGGCTCTTCGAAATAACCAGCTTACCGGCCTTGATTGGAATCGTTACCTCGCCTAGCATCGACGCATACTCAAACATCTCGTTTTCAGACACAGCGTCGCTTGTGCCGCGTCCCTTGCCGCGCGATCTTTTGCTCCCCCTTCTCTTTCCAGAGTCAGCGTCAGATACAACGCATGAGTCGTCTGGGGTCTCGCCTCGCAAAAGAGCCTTGTGCTTGTACACCTGGTACCACTGGTGGTCGGCGACCTCGAGCTTGAAAGAGTCGACCTCGACACGCGCCATTTCACGCATAAACACTTCGAAGCGCTCAAGGTTCAGCACGCCATTATCGTGCAGGTAGCCGCCGAGAGAAGGCCGGATGCGAGAGTATGTGGCAAACATAAAGTTTAGTGCGCCGCCGTTGATGGAGAGCTTGGGGAGATTGGGCAAGAAGTCGTTTCCAACAAGCATGATCATCAGAACATAGTCGTCGATTATGCGCTCAAGATCAAACTTGTCAGCATCGGCGGTCTCGGACTGCGGTTCGGCAGGCTGGCCGTTTTGCATGGCATTGTACTGAGCAGAGCTTCCGAGCTGCGTCTTTAGATCGCTGAATTCGTGGTCCAGATAATCGCGAAGAATCGAGATGTGCAGCAGATAGAAGGGCTGCATCGATGGGTCGGCTGATGCAGAGCCTCTGCGAGCGCGGGCTCCAAATAAAACTTCTTCGCGTAGCAGCGAAAAATGAGGCTCGTGACTCAGCAGCCCGAGCATGATCAAATCGGCGTCCAGCCCATACAGGCAGTGACGTGTGTTGGCACTGTAGCCGGGCTGCGCGCGCGAGAAGCGGATGTAGTCCATGATCTTGTGCTCTCCCTCGCCAGGGACATTGGGCGCGCTGAGAATGACCTTGGGCTTGCGCCAGTTGGCATCCTCCGAAACGCGCTTGTTGATATAGTAGCGCAGTGCCTCGGTAAGCTTGTCCATAAACTCTGTTCCTGGAGTAATGCATGTCGGATCAAACACATTGTCGTTGTAGGTCTCCTCTCCAGGCAGAATGACCTCGCCACGGGAGCGGCGCTCTCTCAGCTCCTTTGCCTGCTGCTCCTCGAGCTCTTTGGCTGTGCGGAAGCGGCGGGCGCGCTGCTCGTTCATTTTGGCACGGGGAGCGACGCCGTCAATGCCCAGGAAAAATACCTTTTGCGGGCGGATCTTGTTGAATAGAAAGTCAATATAGTTGAATATCGCTAAAAACCGCTCTTCATCTGTGGCCGGAGCAGGTGCCTCGCCGTCTTTCGGATGGGTGCAGTTATGGATGATCCCGTTCATGTCCAGATACAGGTTGTCGAATTCGGGGATATTGTCATCGGTGACGCGTTCGCACACAAGTGGATACCTTCCACTGAGCCAGCGGAAAAACTTTGGAATGCCCATTTTCAACGATACCTAAAAAATAAAAAGAATATATATATATATATATATGTTTTTATAAGGGAGTCTTGAGCGAGATGCTTTTGGAAAAGAGAGGGGAGGTCAGTTTTCTTGGCAAAGTGAGAACCAGAACCAGAGTTAACAGGTACCTGCTGCTAAATGTATATAAATATGTATTTACCGGATAGAGATTGTACGTTTGGGCAAATGCGCTAATGAGAAGTATAAAGGATTAGCCAACAAATTAAAAAAACAGATTATATTCTTTATTAAATTTCGAATGAAAGATAAAAAGAAAGGAGAAACACAGAATTGAAAGAGCAAAATAAGTAACTTTTTTTTTAAAAAAAGAGAAAAAAGGCTTTTTTGCAGAAGCCTTGCTAGACGACTGGCTTTTACTACCGGTTCAAATTTTTTTGTCTGTATAGATCCTGCAACTTTTTCTTTGCAGGCATAAAGCGAAAAAGACAGAACAGCTCCTATAATGTCATTTTGCCAAGTCCTTTTTCCATAAAGCAATTAGTGGTTGAGGCTGAGTGTGACCAAAAAAAGTTCTTTTTGGCTTTTTTCTACTCCACCTAACACCTCCCCCATTTCAAACCTCACTTTACAAACAATTCAATTTGCCCCTTTTTTGTGTTCCTTTTCTTTCTTTAGCTAGTGCGCTTGGAGCAACGTAAATTACAAAAACTCGTTTTTCAGCAACTTACAAACCGCCTCTTTCACACAAAATGTCGGACAAGCGGGCACAAGAGCTTTTACAGGAGGCTGCGAAAAAGGCCACTCAGAAGGGCTGGTTCAGCGGGCCCAAATACGAAGAGGCCGGCGAACTATACGAGCAAGCGGCAAACCAATTCAAAATTGCAAAGCTGATGCGTGAGGCGGGCGACGCCATGATGAGTGCTGCCCAGATGAGCCTAAAAGTCAACGAGCGCGACGATGCCGCCCAGCGCTTTGTGACGGCTTCAAAATCGTATAAGAAGCACTATCCGGGGCAAGCTGTCGACGCGCTTACTCAGGCAGTGGCCCTGCTCACAGAGCGTGGCCGCTTCCGCATGGCGGCGTCGCATAAGATGGAAATAGCCAGGATATACGAAGAGGATCTATCGGACGTTGAAAAGGCTATGGATGCATATGACAAGGCAGCAGAGTGGTACTCGGACGAGGACTCGCCGTCGCTTGCCAATAAATGTCTCTTGAAGGTCGCGGGCTTTGCAGCACAGTTGCAAAACTACGAGCGAGCAATAGCCACATTCGAGAGCATTGCCGAGGCCAGTCTGGACAACCAGCTGACAAAGTGGTCGGTCAAGGACTACTTCCTCAAGGCTACTCTGTGCCGACTTGCCATTCCAGACGACATTGGCGCAGGCGAAGCGCTCGAGCGCTACCGAGAGTTGGACCCGGGATTTGACAAGACACGAGAGTACAAGTTTTTGGACGACATCATTGCAGATGTAAAGAAGGGCGATATCCAGTCATTTACCGACCATGTTGCCAGCTACGACCAGATATCCCAGCTGGACAGGTGGAAAACCACTCTTCTTCTTTCTATCAAGCACTCTATTGCTCAGGCGGAAGATGACCTGATGTAGTCAAATCGGCTTTAAGAGCAATACCTTTTTTCTATAATGTTTCAGTTTCAAACAAATTATATATATACTTATTCTCGCTTAGCACAACAGTATTCACTATAAAGTAGAAAAAAAAACGACAATTGGAGAGTGCGAAAGATAGGGGGTTGCTCTTCAAACTAGAAAAAAAAAATAAAAGTTTATGTGCAGGTTCTAACGGCCAAACTTCTGGTAGTCCCACTCACGGTTGTCCAAAGGACAAGTGTGTCTGTTCTTGAGCCAGCGTGCAATGCAATGGAAATGATAGGCGTGGTTGCAGATACCCCAGGCAAGGTTGCATTCCTCGGCTTTGGTCGAGTCCTGGTCGGCCTGGCATTCGATACACAGATCCATGTTATTGTTTCGACAGATAGCGCAGATATCGGTTTCCATGTCCCAGGCCCACATAGCCACCGCATTCCATTTTTTGATTTCGATTCGAGGCCGAACGATCTTGCTGTCGGACTTGTTCGAAGCCACTGCCGTTGGCTCTTTGGTTGCAAGTTCTGCCTGTGTTGTTTTGGGCGAGCCGTCAACTTCCATATCTGCCATTTTAAAGATGTATGTGGATTACTTTAACACAAAAGCATAAAAAAAAAATTCAAATTTCAATAAAAAAAGAGAATTATTTTAGTAAGAGAAAAGCTTGCTTTTTCTTGCTGCGCGCCTCTTGCAAAAGCAGTCGATGACACAGCAGCTCCCTTTTTAGTTCACCTTTTCAATGACAAGTTGTCTTCGAAAGTGGATCAAAACGTAAGCGAGTCGCATTTTAACTTTTCGAGCCGCATTTTAACTTTTCGAGCCGATGAGCCGGTTTTTTTTTAAATTCGTTGATGGAAAAAAAAGTTTTTTTTTTCTTTTGCTTGGATGATGGTTTGTTATTTTTTTTTTGAGCAAGAAAAGCAAGCTCTTTTCTCTTTGCTGCATTCTCGCTTGTTTTGTCCACTATTCATATTACTAGGTTTCTTTTTGGCCCTTTCTTTTTTTGCTTCATCACTTTTCGCTTTGATTCTTCTTAATACACTGCTACTTGGCAGTGTCTGTTAAGAAACCACATCTTCTATTTAAAAAAAAGTAGCGTAGAATTAGCCCTGGCAGCTAGTGCACCTATCTATCTATTTATCTGCTCTCGATTTTCTGTTTTTTTGTCTAGAGCAAGAGAAACTAGTTTGTTTATAGCTCATCTATAAATCATACAAGAAAGCCGATCAACACTTGTAAAGCACAGCTTGTTTTCAATTGATTAATTACAAGAATGAGTCACGGCTGGAATAGTACAAGTGCTTCTGCCAGCGGAGGCTGGGACAGTGGTCGCGCTTCTAATGGCTATTCGCGCCCCGATCGCGGCAGCTACCGCTCGTACGATGACAACAGCAGACGCGATCGCAAGGACTTTGGTAGTCATAGCAGCACAAGAGGCGATAGCTATGGCGGCGGCTATGGTGGTGGCTATGGTAGTAGCCGAGGTGGTAGAGGAGGCGGACGCTTTAGCCATCCTCCGCCTCAAGAGCTTGTTAAGCCCAACTGGGATGTTCAGTCTCTTCCTACGTTTGAAAAGAACTTCTACATCGAGCATCCTGCAGTGACAAGCCGGTCAGAGCAAGAAGTCAACGAGTATCGTGATATACACGAGATGACCATTCACGGAGATGGCATTCCTAACCCAATAACAACATTTGTCGAGGCAGGATTCCCGGACTATGTCATGTCCGAGATAACCAAGCTTGGGTTTGAGAAGCCGACTGCCATTCAGTCTCAGGGCTGGCCAATGGCGCTCTCAGGTCGCGATATGGTTGGCATCGCTGCCACAGGCTCGGGCAAGACCCTGGCATACACGCTTCCTGGAATCGTGCATATCAACGCTCAACCTCTGCTTCAGCCTGGCGACGGTCCTATCGTGCTTATCCTTGCTCCCACGCGCGAGCTCGCTGTCCAGATCCAGACCGAATGCAACAAGTACGGGTCTTCGTCCCGTATCCGCAACACCTGCGTCTATGGCGGCGTTCCCCGCGGTCCCCAGATCCGCGATCTGAAGCGTGGAGTCGAGATCTGCATTGCTACTCCAGGCCGTCTGATCGACATGCTTCAGATGGGCATTACCAACCTTCGCAGAGTTACTTATCTGGTTCTCGACGAGGCCGACCGTATGCTTGACATGGGCTTTGAGCCGCAGATCCGCAAAATCGTGGATCAGATCCGTCCTGATAGACAGACGCTGATGTGGTCAGCAACATGGCCCAAGGAGGTCCAGCAGCTTGCACGCGATTTCCTTCATGACTATATCCAGGTCAACATTGGCTCCCTTGATCTTGCTGCCTCGCATCATATCAAGCAGATAGTCGAGGTCATTCCCGAAGCCGACAAGCGCTCCCGCCTTTCGCGTCATCTGGAGCAGATCATGAACCAGCGCGAAAACAAGACGATCATCTTTTCTATGACTAAGCGCAATGCCGACGACATCACCAGAAATCTACGCCAGGACGGCTGGCCTGCTTTGGCCATTCACGGAGACAAGTCTCAGAACGAGCGCGACTGGGTTATCGACCAGTTCCGCGATGGAAAGAGCCCAATCATGGTCGCCACCGACGTCGCATCTCGTGGGCTTGATATCAAAGATGTCAAGTTTGTGATCAACTATGATTTCCCAAATAACGTCGAGGACTACGTTCATCGCATTGGTCGCACTGGCCGTGCTGGCGCCTCTGGAACTGCGATCACCTTTTTTACCACTGAGAACGCGCGCTCGTCCAAGGACCTTGTGCATATTCTTCTGGAGGCCAAGCAGGAGATCCCGCAGGCACTTGAAGAGATGGCCCGCTACAACAGTCGTGGCGGCGGCCTTGGTCGCTGGGGCAGAGGTGGTCGTGGCGCTGGCCGTGGTGGCGGCCGTGGTCGCTTCGGTAGCAGCGGTCGTGGCAGCGGAGGCCGTGGCTACCATAGTGGTGGCTATGGGGACAGCAGCTATGGCTCGTCTAGATCATCGTCCTATGGCGGTGGCCGGACCAACGGAGGAGGAAGCTACTCTCGTGGAGACAGAGATGGCGGTTATTCTCGCTATCCCGTAAACGGAGGAGGTGGCAGCAGCGGTGGCTGGTAACTTAGAGAGATAACAACTTATAGCCAGTTTAGCCAAATGTTTTTTTTTCGAATTGTTTTTGAAAAAATTGTTGGTTTAGTGGCGACATACTTTTTTTCGCATACTGTTTCTTGTGCTCTAACTGCATGCTTGTTTGGTTTTGTGGTGTTTTTCAAAATTTTCTTTATAAAATGTTTTTGCAACAATTACAGATACTTTATGAGATCTAAAACATCTCGTCTCCATGGGGGCATTCGTCAGTCCAGTGATCAAACAGCTCGCAGTTGTCGCAGTACGGCCTCAAAGAGTCGATCGAAGCCTCCTGCTTGAAGATATTTGATGGGGCTGATATCTCTGGACAGTCTGCGATTCGATGGGTAGAGACATCTCAGTTATCGAATTTTATTATTTCTTTATCGTCGTGGTACTGGTAGTGCTCGTTGTGTATTTTGTTAACGGATTTTTTTTAATTAGTGAGTGTTGCTTCTGGCTTTTCCGATATGGGATCATGTGTTGAAGAAGGAT